>JAHZNE010001794.1:0-22137 GCA_027744055.1 Callyntrura sp. NNG-2020
AACGAGCATATTACCACTGACAGATAATAAAAAATGAATAATCACGGAGATATTAAAAGTCAAAAAACTTTGCGGTCTACGCTTCTTAAATACATTCCTGGCCAATGCTGAATATGCTGAAATATAGCGTAATAAGTAATAAAAGAATAATATCAGTCTTAAAAATCGAAACAAAAATGAATCCCTTTTTTCTTGCAATGCAAAAACTATGATAGCTTTCGCACTGGCGCCCAAACAATAGTGATCAATCATTTGATACTAATTTAATCATTACCTAATACACCTTTTGTTTAATGTCCCAAATTCTTGAAAATGTAATCTTTACTTTACATTCATAAATTCAATCGGACCGACAAATGGACCATACAAAAAATACTATAATTGACTTTGACAATTCCTAGCGCAAGTATGCTCTATGGAATAGTGGATGCAAAATTAAATTAATCTGAAAACTTTAAGTTGAATTGTTTAGGATACAAAATAAATCTATAGGTTGTATCCTCATTCAGCTGAATTGTGTTATTCCATGTAATAACTAAACGCCGTTATTTAAGTTTGTAATGATCTATAGATGCAATTTAAAGATAAGTACAACTGCATAATTTTAGGGGTCGTTATACTTTGACTTGTCGTTACTAATAGCACAACGTAGTACAAATAATACTGTTTTTACTTAATTTGGGTATAGTAAGTTGTAGAAAAACTGTCATATACGGCATTCATCAAATTTTACATATTATACAATTATATCCTAGGTTTACGACTAGGCGGTATCATTGTAACGCTCGTAAATACTTTGCCCCCCCTGGCGCCTTGGCTGGGTACGCCACTGAGCTCGACAGGTAAAACATACTTTCTGATAGGTGATATGAATGCTAAATATGACTGGGCATACAGCATGATTGAGCATGTAATGATGTCGTATAAATGCAAGCAAATCATAACTGAGCAAACTGTTACTGATGTACTGATGTATTTGTACAAATATGTACAAATACATCAGTATTCAATCCACACATCTCTGACCACCTTGCTATCTCTACTACGCTCAAACTCAAAAAACCAAAGAGGCAAAAAATTACGTTTAAATACAGGAATTACAAAAACATTGACAAAGATAAACTACTGGATGACATATATAAAAATGAGAATATACTTGACGAAAAAGATGTTAACTCTGCCTTTGACTCGTTTCACTCTATGATAAGTAACATCACAGAGAAGCATGCACCAATTCGGAGCAAGACAATAATACAATATAACAAAATAGTAAAGCTCTCTGAGAATACGAAAGCTCACATATACCAAAGAGACCAAGCGTATAAATCATACAAAATGGATAAAACAATTCATAATCTAACTAGATACAGACAATACAAGAAACTTGTAAAAAGTGTTATCTTACGAGATACAAGGAATCATGTACAGAATCTAGTTGACCAGGATGGGATATGGCCAACGTTAAACAAGCTTAGTAAACAAAAAACGAACACAACAATACCCTTCAGTGTGGACGAAATAAATGAACATTTTAAAAACATTTCAAACAAAACAACCATAGACAGAAACAATATTACATTATGTGTCAACATTCCTACTCGTTTTACAATTAGAGAACTAAACAAAGCCGACTTAAAATGTGCTTGGACGAAAATGAAAAACAAACAATGCACCAGTGAAGACAGTATGGGAATGTCAAACAAAGTGTTTTCGATATTAATGCGATATGATACCTTCATCAATATGTTATTACACATCATGAATCTATGGATCACACAATGTGTAGTACCCCAAAAAATGAAAATTGCCAAAATTGTTGTTATACCTAAGAAAACAATTCTCACATCAACAAATGACTTACGGCCTATCAGTATATTACCAGTTATAGCGAAAATAATGGAGAAATGCATTTACGCGCAATTAAGATGGCATGTCAACACACAGAACATATTATTTGAACAACCAGTATGGTTTTAGGCCACAACATAACACTGAACATGCTGAACTCATAATGTTGGATAAAAGTCGGTCAGCAATAGAAAACAATAACTTATATGCAATAGCTACCTTAGACGTGAAAAAAGCATTCAACACAATAAATAGAGAAATATTGTTCAAGAAAATGGAATCATATAACATCGAATCCTCATGGTTCCGACAATATTTCACGGGAAGACAGCAATATGTTACAAATAAACAACATCTGCTCTGTAACTGTAAATACAAAGAGAGGACTCGTGCAAGGAGGCGGATTATCCAGTATAGCATTTGCAATATACATTAATGATATTTTCAGTGCTGTGAAAGAATGTGACCTAGTGCTTTTTGCAGACGACAGCCAAATTGGCACCGCTCTTCAACCAGATAATGCAAAGCAGGATATTAAGACTTTAGAAAAGACGTGTATTAATATTTGTGAATGGTTCAATGCAAATGACTTAGAATTGAATGTTGACAAGACAGAGCTAATTGTTCACTCTAGTAAGAAACATGACAAACTAGCAAAAAGTCTCAGCATTACAATTAATAACCACACAGTTATATGCAATGAGAAAATTAAATCACTAGGACTGATAAAAGATCGACTACTAACCTGGGATCAACATGCTAAATATGTAGCCTCTAAAGCAAACAACACGTTATGGAAAATCAAAGCTCATACAACATTTACTCACATCAAAACAACTGGCTCTTTCAATTGAAACGCTTGTTCTTACGCAACTTTACTATATGTCAGTTATTTGGGGTGAAGCAAATGAAAAAACGCTAACGATTGCAAATAACGTAATAAAAACTGCCAAAAATTAATGCAAGATAATCAGCTGAAAGATGAGTGGCTATATATAAAAGAAATGTACACTCTAAAACAATTAGTTCTTGTGAAAAAAGTTCTACAAAAACGTGCTCCAAAAGCATTCATAAATCTATATAACGCAAACTGTGTAAAAGAAGTAAATACAAGGAGTCAGTCGGTAAAAACAGTCGAAAAAGAGAAATGTGCAACATATCTTCAATACAAAATAATGCGAACATGGACAAAATATGACAATAAAGAACTCAGAGAAAGTGAAACTCAAAAAATATTCACAGTATTAGCCAAGAAAGCAATATTGAACAGCAGAGAAAGCGCGAAGAAAGAATTAAATGGGTGTGACTTATCATGTATCGATGACGTAATTCAACATATTAGACTTTTGTTTGAAAGTCAATAAAACGCAATATCCTACCGGCGTAATAACCCAGGACGGGGTGCCGGCTGTTGAAGAACAAACAAACAAACAAACAAACATTGCCACCCGTTTACTCATAAACAAAAATATTGCAAGCCAACAGGTCTATGTCAAGTCGTGAGTCTTCCTTAAGGATTTTTCATATCAGTGGTTAATGTTTGATAATAACAGGCTGCTCTCCTTATTATTTACAGAGTTGTATAGTGCTTGGAAGTTGATCATTTGCTTTGGCGCTAGAAACGGCGTGTTTACATATGCACGTCTGCTGAAAACCATAAATGCACAGGAAGAAGCAATGACTTCACTTTGTTTGACTTCAAAGGAACAAATAAGACTTTGTAAGAGCTTAAGTTGCACTTTCTTGTTACTTTTGGGCACTGAATACACACAAGCAACAGCTATGAACATCTGCATGAGCACTCTGGAACAGGTAAAATTTTTGTGAGCAGAGATCATTAATTACATTGATGCATTTTATTATGCTGTGATATCATCTTAGAGCAAAGGTGCAACGGATAAATCATTGCTTGGTAATTTGATTAGGAACAACGACAGGACAGGATAATATTCATCAAATGAAGTGAAAAATATGTTTTGCCAAATTATTTCATTACAACAGAACTTGGTGGATCTTGGACAATATATTTTTTGTTTCCCTCAACATTTCTAGTAGTTCCGGATAAATTTCATCGGCTGGTCTTTATGTCGTTTTTGCATTCTACTGCATTTACATGAAAATAAAATTGTATTATCTTTAGTACTGGGAGTCATGTCGTATGTCATAGCTAATTAGACAAACTGCCTTACATTTGTATGCATCGTCTCGTCATCAATTTTTATGTTTTATTAGTGTAAGCATGTAGGTATTCAAAAAATGTGTTGTTGCCCCGTCATGTAAATTCTCATAAACAATAAAATAATAAGACAATGGCAACTTTGGAAACCAATATTTCTAGGAAGTCATTCATTGTCATGGATGAGCATGTACTGCTATTCATGTACGTTACCACCTGCACTACTGAAGGCCATTGCCTGTTGCTTCCTGAGGGGTTGTGCATTTTACACGTCACATTCCGCGACGGCATTATTCGCACTTGCCTATACACACATTACATGACATGACAATTTTAGGCGTGAACTCAACTACTCTCTCTCTCCCTCTCGCTCTGATTGACTGCCTGTGTATGCATGTAGCAAAGAATTCTTTTCCTCAATATTTAGAGTCGGATTACACGTTTCTTTGATTTTGAATGACACGTTGTTTATACAACGTTTGTTGAATGCAAGAGGAATATGTTCTCACAGCCAGTGAGCCAAGCTAGTGGAGGATATTCTTGATGCAGTTCCTCCTTTTTTAAAATAAAGAACAGAACAAGTCAAGCCACACATATTTTCAACATTAATACTTATAATTCGATTATTATAACGAAAAAATATACAATATGCATCCTTAATACCGGAAGTTCTGCCAGATGCATGCACACTGTATTTTTATGTAAAGGAGCATACAAACGGAGGTTGTTCAAAAACTCACTTGCACTTGTCCTTTGCTTCTTGACCACTGCTTTACTGATTTATGAAGAGACTAACAAGAGGAAATTCAGGAGTAAACCCCGTATCAGATCTATAAACAAGTTTAAGTTAAGCTTCCTACATGTTTTATAAATGTCGGACAGCCCGCCCGACACACGGACGGACAAGTTACAGCCTATAAGTAGCCTGGGTTACATTATCGTCATTTTTAAAGCCAGAAATCTTTCGTCTACCTTCAGTTTGCATTCCCAATTACCTACACCTACCTCCCTCAGATTTTACCGGGACGTGATAGACACACGGCCCCCTAATCACTTGTACACCGATGTTAGCATTTGAATGCGGCTATTTTATTATGAGAGGAGAACAGCTTTTATTTTCTGTTCGAATCTACGAGTATTGAAACAACGTTGTGCGTCAGTGCCATTCACATCCCATTTTTTCACACAGCGTGTTTTCGAAATAAGGTTATACATTACCATAATAAATAACGTTACGAGGGTTACAGTTAAAACTACTAGAGCACCTTTAAATTATAGAAATGACCTCCGCACCCTCCACAGTGACAGCATCTGCTCCCCGCTGTACTAACGAGGCGTCTTTGCGGTACTGCCGAATAGTGACGCTGGTCAGTATTTGAGAATTTACAAGTTAGATTCTAGCGTTCACCATACTAATAGTGGGACTAATTTCGCACTATAGATCATCCTGGGTTTCCCTCCATTTCACGAGTGACACCGAAGCCCTTAACTATACTCAGCTGCACAAGCTATGTGAAGTCAAGTATTTCTACGGGAACTGCCCCGACATCATTTTGGAACAATTTTACGTGTCTGTGATCAGCATCAACTTTATATTTTCGGCGTTGGGTGTGCTCACTTACTACTTGTGGTATCGGGGGGTCACGAAAGGACACCCTCTCAAGTGGTTGGTACGATCCTAAAACGCTTTCCATTTTTAACTCAACATTTGTTTAACAGCAACTTGTTTTGGAAGAAATTCCATGAATATTTGCAATTTTACCTTTGACAGGACTTGACTTATCACGCCGTGTCGGCAGGAGCTTTATTGGTGGCCGCGGTTGTTTATTTGGTGTCGGCTCTTCAAATTCAGGAATTTGCTGGAGGAGTCATCATTCCCAAGATGAATTTTAAAACAGAGGAAAAAATCATTGCCGCGGTAAGCATTTACAATTCAAAAGGTCAGAGGTTACCTTATGCGGTTCCAAATAAGCAATATTTTATAATTTTTTTTTATCACAATTAATGTTACTTCCTGTCAGGCTCTTACCATTATCCAAGCTGGAATCCACGGCATCATTGTGGTACTGGTGGGGCGCTGCGCTTCCTTAAAGATGCAAGAGGATTCCGATAGGGATTTCTGCTTAACGACGTTTTCAAATAATAACGGGATTTATCCTTACAGAATACAAATATTAACCTAACAACATTCCTTGGTTTTGTGAGTAGGCGTAGGTCCAATGCCATAGAAGGTTAGGTTAGTCCTCACAACTGTTAGTGTAAGTCAATTTATACAACAAATTAAATGTTAATGTGTTTATTATGTTTTCTCCGTAGAAATGAGAAAAGGACTCATCTCATCCACAATTGTAGTAGATATTGCTTTATTATTGAAATAGTTTGTAAAATCCAACATTGGCGAATATAGATGCAGTTGTACATACTATCATCACCTATTTCATATAAACAGCAGGAAAATCGTAAAATTGAGATGAAGAGTACGAAAACAATGAAATAAAATCAATGAAATCAATAAATGTGCTGATATGTAGTTTAAGTGATATAAGGAGTATAAGTGTAAATTATTTTATAATCTAATCTAATCGTAATAGTGACATTTGATGTTAAAACTGCAAAACATGATTACGTAATATACTTGTTGGGATATTTAAAAATTGAACCAGCGAGCCTATGGAAAATTGAAAATGGGTGTACATCAGTAATGGTATTAAATGTTTCGTATAATTGAGTAAAATGGCTGTAAGATTTTTTTCAATGAATAGCAAAATACTATTGTCGTTGTATGCGAACGTAACATGGAATAATTTGTCTGCAAATCATTCATTACCTTCTGTATTGTTTTTGTGAGAAAAAAATTGAAAAAAATCTTTTTTTAATTCCGCCTTTATTCCAAGCTCATACGTTTTTGAAAATGGGTTGTATGAGCCATCTTGTGAAAGACCTACCTTACCGTCTTTGATATACACTGGTGCAAAGTATATCATCAATGTGTCTGCAACGCTTCCAAGTACTGGATACCCAAAATGACGATCACAAAATAACCCTTGATTATCAGTACTCAATGCCACATAAAACAAAATGTAACATACAATGTGTCCTTCCTTGTTCGATTCATTTTAAGGGAGGGAACAACTTTTATTGCATCGATTATGTCACGTCTGGACAACCAGATGATAACACTACCACCAAATAGATAAGCCACTGCACGTGGGAACCTACAAATTTCGGGGGATAACTCTAAAGCGACTCAATACTGAATCAATACATTCATTCGTTACATATTCCAACATCTTTGATAATACATTGTTGCCTTGCACATATATACAAATTAAAACATCAAATTTTATTACCACTATTAATAACCCTTAAGGTTGTTGTGCGGTTTATGTTATTTTTGTGAACCACTTGCTTTCAAGCGGCTTGGTGGTCCTCGTGTAAAATGTCAAGTAAGTGGCTAAATCGACCTGTGGTGCTAGGAAAAGCTGCAGTCATCGTAAGTTTGTTCTAAGATTTACAAACACAATTCCGTTATCGCTCTTTCATAAATGGATAGATAATTGTAATGGGGTTTAAGGCAATAGGCATTGGGGTCGTCGTTCTAGGTCTATATTCTCATTTCAAGTCCGCCTGGACTGCCGACACAATTCCTCGTGGATTTTATTCGAATGATTACGGAATTCCTCGTAAACCGTCTACAGATCCTGCCACTCTAGGAACTAAGTCGGAAAGGTTATATAAAGTGTGCGATTCAAAACGCAGTCGACTCAAAACATGTCCGTCCATTTGGCTGGAGCGCTGTTTCATCTACATGATTATCGTCTGCTTCGTACTCTCTTTGGTGTCACTTATTGCAGACATGAAGTTCAATATGCAAGATAGTCGCAGAAAGAAACTAATTGTAAGTACGAGTTAAAAACAATAATTTTTTAAAAAACGTAATTAAATATATTTGACGTTTGTGAAAAATAGGATGCCGTTTACAACTGTGTGGCAGTTGTAATATTACTAATTGCCGGAATTATGTACATTGTCTCAGCCGTGCAAATAAAGAGTTTTATATCAAGTTTAGCTTCGGACCGACTGTTTGCCAATTATGTATTCCTTCAAGGAGGAAAGATTACCGCAGGGGTGAGTATACCACATTAGTATGGGAACTATTTGAATGGAGTGGTCAGCGTAATAGAATATTTCAATATTCCAGGTACTCACTATTATTCAAGCTTTCCTATGTGGCGCTGTTACCATCATTATTATACGAGCGTAATTAGTAATTAAAAATTGCCTAAACAATTTGGAGGTATTGACACGATTTGAAAGCAAGTTTGTACATAGTCACACATTTTTCCAGGCGGAGCTCTAACATGTTTACGTCTGAAATGTAAAAATATCGATCCTGTTGGACAATAAAGAAGAGACTGACTAATGAACTGTGTTTCTTAAAAAATATCTCACTTGTGTTTAATACGTCAAAGAGGATTTACTAATAGTTTAACCTTCTTTGCAAATGAATTACAAATGGTATAGCAATTTAAGTGTAGTAAACATTTTTTCCACCGTCCGTTTTAAGTACTATTGTCAATTAAATAGATGAAATTAAAACAGAGAATGGCTATTTCCGGTCCGAATGGAATTTTTCTTTATACAGGGACAAACCCTTGGCCCCAGGTAGTCCCCGTGGCCTGCAATTCCCAAAAACATCCCAAAAGGCGTACCATTTGGGCAATTTCCGGGATAATGATAGGTTTATATCTAAAAAATGTATTACGAAGTACAAAGACTGCCCCTCTTCGGGGATTCTTTTGATGCCTTTTGAGCAGGCGAAAGAAAAAATGGGTCCCTGGAAAAGGCATTTGAACTTTCATTGAACACCGACTTGCCCATGTATACACACTGTATTTAAAATCGTCATACTGGTAAGTTCATCACACGCGTTTAACATGGAAACTCGCACCCTATAAGGCAAGATACAGCTACCGATTTTTTGTTTCGTGTTTAGATACACGGTGCAGTTATATAAGGCGTTGAAGTTCATTCACGAAACCATTCCTCCTGGTTTACAGAGAAGCGGCAAGTCGTTCCCGGAGTCATCGATCAAGGTCTTGATCACTTACTGACCCTCCGGTGAGTTAGAATGGGTACCAAGTCTACCATTTTCCCGACCTCGTCTAACCACAAGAAGGCACTCCCATTTCGATGAATGCGAGCATGGAAGCATTGTTACAATGGTAACTTGAAATTATCTTGAAAAACTGTCATTTCTGTATCTGTCTCCAACACTGTTCGAATTTTAAATTATGTTGTGTATACCACAATTCATGGAGAAAGTGGTAAAGAAAGAAATTCACCTTCAGTGGTAAAACTTTTAGTACTTAAAAAAAATAAAAAGTCTTACTATTCAAAGTTTAAAAATAGAATTTGTCATTTTTTGCTGCTGCATTACATCTGGTGACGGCACTAATATTAAAATGCATATAGCTTTGTATGGAATGGAAGATGAAGTACCTCTCATTGTCATTGTTCAGACTCTACTCTATGCCATCACGGCGCTGATTACTTAAAGAGATAATTAAGAGGTGATGTTACGTCATCACCCAAAGTAACCCAAAAAGATCTGGGGGAAATTTTTTACAATTTTATTGATTGGATTATATTTTAATAGACTATACTTCCAACTGGCACTGTTTTATATAACATGTGATACTGACATTGTGAATACAACAAAAGTTTTTTCTTTTGAGGTAGTTTTGACGAAATGCCGTTATGTCGGCGCTATTACAATATTCCTGCATTCCCCTACATTTAAACGGAAATAATATTACATTAATTCCAGTACCTATAGTAATGTTTAATGATTCATAAATAGAGAAATATCCTCATATAGGGATGCTTCATGGAGCTTTGTTTCAATTAGTGGAAGCGTCTAAATATGTGTTATCCTGTAGTGTAATCTATTCTTCAAACATGGAATGATAAATGCAATGGCATTTTTTGAAACCGGTTTTTCTAGGAAGTCGTTCCTTGTCATGAATGGACATGGACTGTTATTCACGCACGTTACCACCTGCGCTACTGAAGGTCACTGTAATGTTTCTTCCCCAGGGTTTGTTCATTTTACACGACCCACTTCGCGGCGGTATCAGTAAACAACGGAAGAAGTCACGTTAATTTTTCAACATGCTTAATCATCAATATTCTAGCACAACACCGATTATTCTGACAAATGTATACAGAAATGAATACAAGTGTATAGAATTTTGTTTTTAAAACGGCTTTCAAGACCAAATTATTTGAAAAGCTCACTTCTATTTATCTACTAATTATTTACCGCTGTTAGCCTGACCGCGGCAACTGCTTAAGGACCTCCAATAAACTTGGTTCTTAAACTTTCATGAACCATATTAAACAAATACATACAAAAGACGCGGAAGAATATTCGTTAAAAGAAAGATTACAGTAAATTCAGACAAAATGGGGAAAATATAGTTTCAAATTACACCTGGTGTAAAATTCTATCATCTTTCGGAAATATGATATAAAATTACATTTGACCTCTGGAGTGATAACCTTTAGACTTTTTGGGACTATACTCAAACTTTATACTAGTAAAACTTACTGTAACCTTTCTTCAATTTGAGCTACAGTTCAAATCTGACTACAGAAGCACTTACAACTAAAGATGACCCCGTATTGACTCTACAAACAATTTTGGGTTCTTACGAGCTTTAAAAATGTTGAGTAGACCGACCTTCCCACGGACGGACAGGTTACAGGCAGTACGTAACTTACGTTGCATAATAAATAGCAGCATGTTATACCCAGAAACCTTTCATGTACCTCATATGCATTTGAATGCGGTTATTTGTAATATGCGGTGAGAACAGCTTTTATTTTCTGTTTGAAGGTACGAATATTACAAATAAGGTTTGCGTATGTGTCACTTTTTTAATCATTTTTGACCATTTTTGAGTTTTTGTAATAAGGTTGTTCATTAGCATAATAGATAACGTTACATCATCCATACGTGGATTACTGAAGCATTTCCAGAAATGACGTTCGAATCCAACGAATGGTCATTACGGTACTGGTGAATAGAGACGCTGGTCAGTACTTGAAAATTTAGAAGAATTTAACATTATATTAATTATGATTATAATATTTTATATTTAGATTCTAGCGCTCACCATATTAATAGTGGGACTAATTTCGCACTATAGATCATCATCAACTGCACAAGCTGTGTGAAGTCAAGTATTTCTATGGAAACTGACCGACATCATTTTGGAACAATTTTACGTTTCTGTGATCAGCATCATGTTTGTATTATCTGCGTTGAGAGTGCTCAATGTTACTACTTGTGGTATCGGGGGGTCACTAAAGGACACCCTCTCACGTGGATGGTACGATCCTAAAACGCTATCCATTTTTAACTCAACATTTGTTTAACAGCAACTTGTTTTGGAAGAAATTACATGATTGCTTTTAATTTTACCTTTGACATGACTTGATTTATCATGCTGTGTCGGCAGGTGCTTTGTTGGTAGCCGCGGTTGTTTATTTGGTATCGGCTCATCAGATCCAGGAATTTCCTAGAGGAGTCGTTACTCCCAAGATGAACTTGCAAACAGAAGAAAAAATCATTTAAAATTAAAATGTCAGAGGTAATATTATGCGGTCCCTAATTTAACGGTCTAACGGAATTTATTTAAAATACAGATACTAACTTAACAATATTCCCAATTTATGTGAGTAAGCATAGGTCCAAAGTCAAAGAAGAATACGTTAGTCATCACAATAGAGAGTGTAACTTATTTTATAAAATGAGTGGCCACACGTAATGTGTATGCAAAGTTTTCTCTGTACAAATTAGACAAAGGCCTCATGTTATCAACTGTAATAAATATAGCTTTATGGTAACACATATTTAAAAACATCAAATAAGTGAATGTCCACAGACATATTCTACAAAGTGAAAAGAAATGTGACCAGTATAATATTTTCACAATCTAATCTCACCGTGATTTCATGTCTACTGCAATGGTTGATAACGCTATATAACAATGAGTTGTTGTAAAAGATGCAGATTGCAAGAGTGATCATGTAAAAATATTGTAACTTTTTTGCAAAAAAGTAAAAAGTACAGAAAGGAACGTAATACGTTTTTATTTTATATCTTTTTTAAAAATAATTTTGTATTAGCCGAAAGGTAAAACAACTTAAAGTAAAAATATTTCATGATTTTTTGTATTGTTTTGTAAAAAGATGAGAAAATTCAATTCTCGCAAAACTAAGTTTATGACTGCTAATTAAATGGGACAACTTATAATATATATATAATGATATATATAAATAGCGTGAAAACTGATTTATTTGCAAGTTCTCGTTCTTATGGCTACTATTTCATTAATGATCTATCCACCACTATTAAAAGCATAAACCGTTTTGTTCCAAGCGCACACTTTTTTGAAAATGGGTGGTGTTGTATAAGCCATCACGTACAAAAACTTACAATATCATCTTTGTTATTTACAAGAGTGCATACCCTTTCTGTTCCTGAAATGCACTCAGGTACAGGACGGTATAAACGATCACAAGATATAACATTATTATTATCAGTAATACCAAAAACCCCATCTGCAGCAACATATCGTGCCACTCCTTGTTTGGTCTATTTTATGGCAGTCAACAATTGCAATTGCGTCGATTACGTCATGCCTTTATAGACAGATGGACGGAAAGATGACAACACTACCACACAGATAAGCCACTGCACGTAGGAATCTACAAATTTGGTAGATAACTCTAAAGTGACTCCATTCTGAATCATCATGCAATACCTACTGTTACATATTTTGTAGTACGAAGAGACCTTGTACATATAAGTAAAGCAACATTTTCGAATTTTTAAAAATATTTAAAATAGCCATTCAGTTTGTAATAATTTTGTGAATCCCTTTCCCACGAGAAGCCTGTTCAGCCCTATTTAAAGATGTCAAATAGGAACCTAAATTTACCGGTGGTAATAGGAAAAGCAGCAGTTGCCGTAAGTTGATCTAATATATACATAAATAATTAATTTACCACAATTTCCCAATTTTATACATAATTTTATTGGGTTTTAAGATATTAGGCATTCCTGTCCTTGTTCTGGGTCTTTACTCTCATTTCGAATCCTCCTGGAGCCGAAATGCCCACATATCTTGGAATGGGTCTGGGCTATACGGAATTTCTTCAGTGATAAAACTATATAAAGTGTGCGGCTTAAAGAATAAGTATCCCAGCATTCGGTTCCAAACATGCCCGTCCATTTCCCTGGAGCACTATTTCATTTCCATGATTATCATCTGCTTCATACTCTCTTTGGTGTCACTTATTGCAGAGCTTATGTCAAATATGCAAGATAGTCGCATAAGGAAACTTATTGTAAGCATAAGTTCTGAAAATAATAATTAAAAAAATTAAAAATATATAAATAATGAGTACATGTCGTTGCTGAAATAGGATGGCGGTTACCACTGCATGGCAGCTGTAATGTTACTAGTTGCTGGAATTGTGTATATTGTGTCCGCAGTGCAAATTGACAGCTTTTTAGCAAATCCCGTTACGGATCTATTATTCGATGATTATGAGTTCCTAAAAGGAGAAAAAATTGCCGCCGGGGTAAGTTTAAAGTCGCTGGCATTTTTACATTATGTTACTTTATGAGCTTTCAGAGTAACGATATTTTCTATTTCAGGCACTGACTATGGTCCAGGCGTTCCTGTACGGCGCTGTTACTATTCTTATATTAAGATCTGAATTACCTCAGCGATTTGTGAGGTATTGACACGATATGAAAGCGAGTTTACTTTGTTATCACTCATATCAAGCGATGTTTTACAGTGATAAATTCTACTGCTATTGCTAGAATCAGTGATTTTGTTAAAATGGTGCAGGTGCCGGTATTTAATATATAAATAAATATTGAGTTGGTTGATCAACGAAACCAGTTCCTATTTCTAAAAATTAGATACAATAAAATAAAATATAATAATTATTTTATTGATTGTTTTTAAATAAATTTTAAGTAACCAATGTATTTATATACAAGAGTTAATTAATTTAGAATATGCTCTATATAACGAGTTTGAGACATTCATTGTTATTGTACATTTTAGCGCAAGTCAGGCACAATTTAAATAACATACTTGTTGAGATGAAGAAACTTCATAAACAAAGGATATATGCTTGTCCAAATATATTCACCGATATATTCCTATACGTACATTTTTTATTGAGCATTGTATTACATTTCTTACGAAAACTCCCCTTCTGGAAAGCAATGAAGAAGAGAAATGACTAATGAATGGTGTCACTCGAAAACATTACAGTTGCGTTTACCACGTCGAAGAGAATATTATTTTGCGTTTCTGTGTGCCATCACACTGCCAACAGTTTTAGCAATTTAAGTGGAGTTATCATTTTTTCTGCGGCCTGGTTTAACCATTACCGTCGATTAAACAAGTACCACTAAAAGAGGAAATGGCTATTTCAGGCCCCCACGGGATTTTCCTTCTTACCACTTTCAAAATCGCCATTCTGGTAAGGTTATCACAAAGTCTAAAACGTTTGCTCTCCTATTGTATATCACTCAGAATACAGCTACCGATTTTTATTTTGTTATTTTGTGTTTAGATACACGGCGTGATTATTTTAGGTGTCGGGTTTCATTCACGAAACCATTCCTCCTGGGTTACAGAGACGCTTCAGCTCGTACCCTTGGATATCGATCAAGGGCATGGTGAGGCACATACCAGTCCTCCGGTGACTTTGAAAGGGTACCAAATTTGCCAATTTCCCAACCTCATCCAACCCCCTGAAGACACTCCCATTTGCCCGGACGCCAGCATGGAAGAAATGTTTATTTTGACCTTATGCCTTACTTATGGCGTGTCTCTGTTTGGGTGGTTGTTACTATGGTCCCGAATGGTGGATACAAAAATGATTTGTTGGCAACTTGTGGTAGGTCTATCCACATGTGGGGCCAGTTGTTAGCGAGTTCGGTTTACTTAACACGGGTACTCTGTTTTGTCGTAAAATTCCAGGAAATTAGCTACCACGTGGCGTGCTCTATGCTTCTTTTCATCGCGGCTGTCATGTACATCGAATCTGCCTACGAAATTGCCAAATTTACAAAGGGAAAGGACTTCAGTGATGCATTTCGGAAGGAGTTGAAAACTCAGGAAAAAGTTGCTGCTGGGGTATAAATACATTTCAATACAAGTACCACGCGATTTCAGACTCGACAAAACTAAAACTTTTAGAATAAAATTTTACTCTTGCTTTTACAGGCATTTGCTCTCATGCAGTCCTTGCTTTACGGGCTAGTGGCTGGTCTGCTTGGGCATCGAATGACAACAATAAAGTTGGATATCTTCTTATAAAATGCAGTTGCTCAACGATTACGAATTATAATGTTAATAATGGAAAAAGGAATTCCTTAAAATACGTTTGACTTGAGGCATTCTTACGGAATTTTGTCCTTCTATTTTTGTTTGCTACAAAGTTTACTTCATATCTTGTACTTTATTAAAGTTTCTGTTATTATCCAAAAAAATGTATCCTTTCTTCAATAAAAATGTGCTGAAAACTGTCGTTCCTGTATCCGTCTGCAATAATGTTCTAATTTTAAATTATGTTGTGTATCGTAATTTATGGAAATGTCGTAAGTAGTAAACATTTTAGTGAGTTACATGAAAAAATAAAAACTTTTACTGTTGCAAGTTTAAAAATAGAATTTCCAAATTTATTGCTACTACATGACTGGTGGGGCTGCGCTAGTATTAAAATACATATATCATTTTCTGAAATGGAAGGTGCCAGAGCATGAGATACCAAATGAATTAACGTAATCCTTCTTTACCATCGCATAAATACAAAAAATGAGAGTAATTTAAACTACTTACCCTCTTCTACCATCAAATCAAATTCCAAATGACACGACAATAAATATAGACAATAATAATATTAAAATTATATTTTTCAATAGTATCTTCTTTAATTTGTACTTCACGTTCCATGATACAATATAATTTGTATTTGTATCTGTAAAATATCAGTCTTGAAATAATGATTACATTAATATTTAAAAGTTCTTTGAGCGTCATAAGCTAGTTTGTTGAGTAGTTAATACTGTCATGCAATGATATATTAATCATATAAGTTGAGTTATTTTGGCCATTTGCCGTTTTGCTGTATAGCTTGGTTTGCCGTAAGGCGAGGTTTGCGAAAGTCGCGATTTGCCGTAAGGCGTGGTATGCGTTAAAGCGCATTATGAGATCATTAGAGATTTTCATTGAGTTTGGTTTGGCCCTAAAACCGGGACGACATTAAACTTCGCCGGGACCAAGCGAAGTTCAACCTGTGATCCGGCATTGCTGCCGCTAAGTTGGAAACGTATGGCAAACTTACTGGACTCACGGTGGTATTGAGAAATGGCAACGGAAGCGGGATCCAATCCCAGATGTTCGGAATCTTTTTCCAGTTTGTCATAAAATACATTGAAGAGGTACAGAATATTTTGAGTATTCACTTCCATGATTATTTGTACGTCAAAGTCTTGTTCAGTCACGCCCGGGGCCCCTTCAGTGTAGTGCACGTTTCCAAACAGTCGAGAGGACGAATGGAGATCATCTGGAGAACCTGGTTGATGCGGGGTGGAACTGGGAGCGATCGCCCGTTGTTGCAAGGTATCGCTCACCTGCGTTGCAAAATTTTATCAAAGCACAGGCGACATTTTTGCATAATTTTCCTTAAAAAATAAAAGTTACTTAACTAACCTGTTCACACCGTTTTACCAAGGCGTCATGACGCTGGTCTCTGAGATGTTGGTGGAGTAATGCTTCCTCCTTTGCCGTAACCACTGCTTTAGCTGCATCTTCTTCCTCAGGCAGCAGGAACGGCTCCAACGTCAAATTTTCTAAGTTCCAGTGATCCGCATCCATTCTCGAACAACAAAATTATACTCCCAACACTGCAAAAATATCAATTAAAATGCAAAACAATTATTGCCTGTGCTTATCTACAGATTTTTCTACATTTTTGAAAATACTTATTTTAAATATGTATTGCTTACCAATTAGTATTTAGAGGTTAGACTGAAAGACTAAGACGTTCACACGCGATGTGTGTCGCGACGAGACTGAAAGATTATACCCAAAAATGGCACATTTAAGCAAAGTAGGTGCCACGTCGTCATAACTTTGCACTTTGGGTCTACTTGTTGGAGATTGGGGTTCCTTCATAAATAACGAGTCTTGTCATTACCAACACACCGCTGCGAGTTCCGGTTGGTGAAAATTTCAAAATTTACTTCATTCAATCTATCTCAAGAATCTACCCCCAAATATACAACATAACTAGAATGTTGAAACTCCGCAGGAAATGAATTAACTCTTTAGTGGACGGCTCCTTATTCAAAGCTAACGTGTCATACATCAAGTTATCTACTTAATTAGGTACTTGTGGGACTATGATCCAATGTAAGAATAGATTTTCGTGGTGACATAAGCATGTGTAACCTAACATTACTTTTACTTTCCAGTCAAGTTTGTGTAAGCTGCAGTGTCATATTTTTGCAAGGATAAAACACTTTATGATATGCTTATCCTATTCAGTGAGGTTACAATATGAAGCAGTTTTTCAGAGATGCTGGCTTTCTTTCCTGCGTGCCTCACAGCAAGCTTGTATTACAAAGCAAAACTGAAATAAATAATGTGCAGCAAAAAAAGATAAGGAAAAATTGTGATGAGTCACTAGTTATTATTAAAACGCAATGAGTACGTGTGTGCTTTGTCCTTCCAAAATTTTTACATTATTCCTTTCACCTTTGCCCGTAGAGTGGAAACATAGCTAATCTCATGTTCCTTGTCATTTTGGATATGGATGATATTGTTTAAACAAATATATAATCTCCGTTTTGAGTCACTAATAAAATATGCGCTGACATTTTTGACTGCACTAATGTGAAAGACTAAAATTGAAACGGGGGAAAATAATAAATGAGAATGGCAATATTTGAGTGAGAATTTCCAATTGTAAATGATTTTTTTCTTCATTTTACAGGACTCAATCCTGAAAATATTTAAGAAATGAAGTTGTATTTGCAATTGGCACGTGTGCCCTGAAAGCTGATACTCGAAGGAATCATTTCTTCCAATAAAGCAAATATGGTCTCATTTAACGACAAATATTTGTCACACCTATTGTATGTAATCATGGGAGCTTTAGGAAAATGCAACGTGCAATGGGAAAGTGCGCCGTGTGTGCATTTCAAGAGAAGTTATACAAGGCTGTTAAATTCATAAGGTTGCTTTGTGTTATGTTGAAGTTTTATCTGTAATTTTAATATCTTTCAAAATATGTTTGCTGGAATGGCTCCTCTCATATATTTCATTGCAGGAGACGTATTGGCTTGAAGGGAAGAACTTATAGAATACTGCATAATTCTGCATTGTATACAACAAGTACGGGGAAGAAGGTCGCGTAGAGGGTAAAACAGTCATAAAAATAAAACACTTACTTTCCATGATAATCTGTACCAAACATGTTTGTAAATATGGCATATGGCATTATTGAAGAGGGGAATATACGCTTTATTTTATGTAACCATTTTACAACTTGGTGCAGCAAACAATGCATTCTATTTTATCAGCAAATAAAGTTCTCTTGAGAAATACGTAGATGTTATGATTTCTGAAAAAGGGAATATACAGGAGACACAGTCAGCTTTGAAGATGGCGTGCTCAATTTATTGCTATTTGCAGTTTGTGATTTAATAAAGTAGACTTGTTGCTAATGGGGAACTACAACTGTGACTGTGAGGCAACAGTGTGCATACCATACCTATTTGAACTGGATGAAAGGAAGAGTAAAAGATGCTGTCTTTAAGGTTTCCTTATAAGATTGCTTCTTACTTATTCGTAAAGAAACTATAAAGCTCTTCGTATATTTCAGTAGTTATTACGTGTGTTCCTACGCAGACACTGTGTTTAGATATTACTGTCATTCAGAAGGAAGCGTTTTCTCTGTAAATCTAGACGACTCAGGGTGACACGACACTTTATAGAAGGAGCAAGATTTAAAAAAAAATGCTGAGTCATCGTGATCTGCCTAAATTTTTAGGGTACAGAAAAGTCTTATAAGTTACATATTGCCATGCATAAAGTACCACGTAGCCTTGCTCCATTCTGTTCCTCATTTTATTTTTCTATGTTAAATGCTATGCAAATTAAGGATTTTTTGGAAAACTGATTTTATACAATTTTGTTCCAGTTTTGACGACCAGGAGCATTTTCACCTCAAAAAGTAACATATTTTATAGCTCTCATTACCTCATGCCTATGTTTAAGTCACATTTAGAGCCTCCGCTATGAAATGACATTTGAGTAAAACATTAGATTAGATTACAACGTCGTTGAAGTTGGATCAAGTTCACTTTGCTCACTCATATTTTTTTTAGGCAGCCATGAGCCTCTAACCAAATGCCGTATATTGTCAATGCCAACTAATACCATTACCCTTACTCCCAATCAATTAGAGCTCTATACCATCAATATATTGCATCTACGTTAACTTTTCTACGTTGCTTATGATATGCCACGCCATTTATTATTCAAGATTAATTTAATGAAATTACTACTTTCATTTATTACCCCAAAATAACTGCAAGGCTTTCAGCGCAAAACAAATTATATAAATTTATCAACGCTACAATTAACATTTCATTCCTATAAGTTTACACAAAATTGGTCAATTTACAAGAGAAAACGCTCTGAGTAATTGAAAGGATCAATAATCCCCTTAGTCTTGCTATTAATTATGCAATGCCATTTTGCGGACCGTTTATACCTTTTGTATTGCTGGCCCTCCAAAGTTTAAAACCGTTTATCCTGTAATTGGGGTGTAGCCAACAACATTTTACCACAATAAAAACACTTTTGTACTCGCCGCCATATCCGGGTATTTGCGCTGTCTTATTTGGAATAATAGCAAACACTACTTTTTGTTCCCACAGCTAATGCTCTCATCAAATATTTATAAACGCTCCAGCAGCAAAATTGTGGAAGCCCCCGTATAAAATTGTCCGCTTCATACAACGACGCTACATTTCTCCCTCGGCACCTAAATCGACGGAGATAGACTTCCCTCCTAATAGGATGTAACCATGTAGCACGTGTTTTCACAAAAACAAGGCAATTACCAACTTACGGGGTTTCAAATAACAATCCAGACAAAACTTTACCCAACGACACTCCAAACTGTACCTGTCTCCCCATGAAAGGCCCCTGTGCGGTCAACTCAAGTAGTGAGGATGTTGAAGCCCATTTTATATTCCGCCCTGAACAGTTTCTTAATTTCGTTTTTATTTTTGCCTCCATGCGTGAACCCTATAAAAAATTGCACCTCCAAATTCGCCCATTTAAAGCGGTCCGGGGTAACCCCCTCCGAGAAGCTGATTATCCTCCACTTCTACCAAATGGAACAAGAGCACTTGGAGTTCTCTCTGGAGAGGTTACACCGCATGCGAGATTATCACCGCCGGGAGAGCGACCCCACTTTCATGCGGTACGCCTACCACCAGGAAATCCTCAAATACGCCCCATTTTTTATCGTGTTAAAAATCCTCGCGGACGTCACCAACCAGACCCTTATCACCGACAAGTGTGCTCCCCAGCACAACCTCACGCTGGACACGCTCCCGCAAATATTCCCTCTTGTGGATGAGCACGAAGGTCTAACTTATAAGCTATACCCCATATGGAAGCACTACTCCAACCATCCCAGAAGGGACCACCGGGCAGATCTGGGAGTCCTCCGGTTACCCAGCGCCGACTTCAATTTCGTCTACTGTGACGTCCCCCAATTGAAGCGGGAGGTTTTCTGGAACGTGGGTCATCTCATGAGCGCGTTTCAAGGCCCCGTTTGGGTGCTCCTGTTAGTAACCTTGTTACTTTCCTCGTTCGTCCTGCTACTGGTCCACGTGCCCCGCTCAAGGATGACCTTCAATGCCCTGGAACGCTATTTTGATATCATGTACGTGGTTACTTCGATGTTACTTCCGGTGGCATTGGTAGATCTTAAACGTCTTTTACCGCGGTACAAGCTTCTGCTCCTTTGGGGATTCACCGGCCTTGTCTTAAGCAATTACTACACGGGCGTCATCACCAGCTTGGTGGTGATCCCACCAGGGGAGGAAGAAATGTCGGAGATAAGTCAACTAGAAGCTCAAAATTATTCGCTGCTTTTCCGCAACAAGGTCGAGTATGAAATAGTGGACGCCGTCGTTCGAAGTAACGCCCGCTCCAAGTCGCCCGGCACCACCGGCCGAAAGGACGACGTGGAAAAGTTGGGGGAATTGTTACAGCACCACGTGATCACGGACCTTCACGGTACCGACTTTGGGAAGCTGTTACTCTCCCGGGAGAAGGTGGCGGCAGTTTACAAGTGGCACATAATATTTACTTTTCTGGATAACGCTAACGACGCCCAGGAGGAGGAGCCGGAACCGGACAGGAAACACTGCTACCTGGGAAAGAAATTGGTGCCGGCAGGAGACGTCTATCAAGTGTTCACGGCGCCAGGGGGCCGGAAATTGCAAAGTTTGGCGGAATATTTGCTGGCCGCGGGGATATACAAGTATTGGTTCCAGGAGTTGTGTGATGTTCATTTTGCGCGGAGAGTGCAAGACAGGCAGCGCGTGGGGAGCCCGACCAAGATCCGGTATGAGTTTCAGGATGATGGACCCATCGCCTTGAAGTTGGAGGGGAGGATCGGGTCCGTGTTTTTCATTTGGGTGGTGGGGATTCTCTGCTCCGGTATTTGTTGTGGTTTGGAAGCGGGGCTTTGGAGAAGGAAAAGTGGGGGAAGTGGAACTATAGAAACGAAATTTATATTTTAGGAGAGAAAGATATGAGAGGTTAAATGGTACGAAACTGTTATGCTGCAGGTTGTTGGTTCTTGGAACCCACCTGGGGGCTATTTTGATAATACCCGAATAAGGAAGATCCGTCCACTGGATGATGGAAATTGTCCACTGGACAAAAAGTGGAAATGTCCATTGTCTTCGTTGGACAAAA
>JAHZNE010001795.1:0-36303 GCA_027744055.1 Callyntrura sp. NNG-2020
GTCTGATATATAATGCATGTGGACTTTTCAAGGGGAATTCGTTTCATTCCAAAAAAGAAGATGTGTTTCCGGAGGTTGAGACGGTAATAAAAACAATAATAATATGTTAAACATCCTGGTCTGGCCAATTTTCTTCACGGTGGAAAAGGTGCAAACTGTATTCTTCTGTGGGGGGAAACAGATAAAGCTATTTGAATGGTAATGAGACGCAACCTTATCTAGGGCTTACATGTATTTATTTATGGAGTTTTTCATCCATCCACATGCTCCATTTCATTTCCATTTTCCCTCTGTGTGTTTCTGTGCCACCGCTGAAATTTTCAAATTTATCGGTTTTACTGTACAGAATAAAATAAGCAGCAGGTTGAGAAAATAGGTCGCCCATGGAAGTATTATTTGCTTAAGTTATTCGGTTGGATGACACAAGTTCAACGGATGGGTATCTGTATATGATTCGAAATGCGGCTAGCGGTGTGGTACTAGATATTTTGAAAAATCTCGATACTTGTTGGGAAGAGAGAAAGCTATTATTGCGTAAATGTGATATAAATTGTATTAAATATGCATATTTGCCGTAATAAGCTGGTAATAAGAATTTCCTCGACTCGATTTTTCGAGTCATCCAATCCAAGGATGACAGTATGTAATGTGTATACAGAGTGTGATTTCGAGAAAAAAGTGTTGTCAGTTTTCCTAGATGTGTAACTTATTTGCCGGCCGCAGGGCTGCCCTTGTAGCTGTCATGCGTCAACCAATGACGCAATTCAGTTTCGGCTAGATCGTATCTGTGTTTTCAAGGCAAACACAAATGTATTTTTGTACAAAAAATTTGAAATAAAAATTTGCCAATACAACTTCCATATTCAAGCTGACGACGACGATGATGATGATGATGATGATATTAAGTTTAATTTAATTTCTTACACATTCTTTAATAGCAGTACATCATAATAAATTATGTCTCATTGTCTTGTCCCGGATGTAACATATTTTAGAGGCATGTATATGCAGATGACGCGGAGACATTAATTACCCCCTTATTAAAGCTGTGCACGAAGTAGCTTTTAAAATACAGTGCAAAAATAAAATAGATGGTGCATTTTCCGAAGTAGTACTGTATCACCCAGGAACTTGCTTTCACATTAGAAGACATTTTGGTAATAATTGTTTGACTCTTTATTTCTTGACAGAAACTGGTTTTAAACTGGTTTATTGTATTGTGCCTTAGGAAGTAAACACAGGTTGCATATATTTTCATGCCTTATCTATCTATATATTTACTTACTTGTTACTGTTTGAGTTGTTATTCCCTTTCTATTTGAACATTTTCATACTTACAAATGTGATAGGCTTGATAGGTCATTGATTTTTGAAAGTTCTATTTACAGTTACCTTTGTATTTTTGATGAAAAATCGAAGGGCTGACAAAATGCGAATAGCATATATATACACATTAGAAGCAATTAATGCTAGCTCCAGCCCATGGATATGTAAATGTTATATATTGACATGCCATTGATACTACTTGTCGGAAAATGGTTGTATGCTGTCTACCGATTTACTTATTGATTAATCAGCTCTGCCCGTACGTGCAATGAACTTTCACTTACAACAAAAGGCTTCCATGGCAATTGGTGCTAGGACGTTGCCTTTTATTGTTACTCGCAACCTTGGAGAGGATTCATAACTCTTCTCGTTTTGAATGCCGTGTACTGTAATTGAGACCTCCATATAATAGCAAAATACCACTGTATCAATTCAATGGTAGGGACTTTTAATTAAGGGTTTCTTGTAAAATGAGAGTAGTTTTCAGCTGCAGAAAATAACTTCACCGAAATTACACATATTTGCAATTTTTTGGGGCAATTATTTTTTTGGAAAATATTTCCAATATGCTACCCTTGCGAAGCTTTCAACATATAATTAATGTCAGGCATTGTAACAATATTAGCAAAGCATAGTAGACCTTGTTAGCGTAAAGTTTTTAAAATCTGGTCAATTATATGTAATTAAATTAATTTGATGTATTCAGCCGTTTAATGCTACATGCAAATATTGTCATTTTGTTGAAAATCGGTTCTTATTACAAATAACCTTGAAAAACATAATTACCATGCCTACGGAACTGTAGCTGTTGAATATTTAGATGCAAAAAATCAACCTTAGTACGTCATTTTTGCTGACTGGAAATCAGCGAATTTCCCCAGCCAAGGAAACTACATATTATGAGAATAGCCCCAAATGAAACCTTTGATTACAACTACAATAGCCCATTATGATTATGATTGCATCCCCAAATCATGCCATATCTTCCAAAAAATTACATAAATTTTACATAAATAATAGGTACTATCCTACTAGCAAATTGCAAATCTTTCCATTATATCGTCCTGATTCTGTTTACATTATAGTACATAATAGAAAATGTAAAATTACTATGTAGCGTACCCAAATTATAATGAACTTTCCCCGTTTCCTTCCCAAAATCAAAAGACGTGGAGAGACGACGACTGTCTGAGATAGTCTTTCCCAGCCAGGGATGAAAATGATAAAAGTTTGTCACAAAATCAATGTATCTCCCTGTACATATCTTATTTTATACCCGACTACTTTTCTCCCTTTTCTCCAGGAGTGATACCATCTTCACGTCTGTAACTAAGGTGGTTGTGTAACGTTACGAGCGGCTGTGTAGAAAGTCAAAACCTATATATTCACTCCCTTATTTAGTATACATGACATCAACACTATCACACACGCACACATTACCACTTTCTCTACATAAATCTATAAATTTCCTCTTTTTTTGCAAGCATGTATGCATGCAGCTGTAATGGTGTTTTGTATTAACCTTGTCTGTTACGTAGTTTTTGTTGTGTCATGCATATATACATAAATAAATACTCTGACAACCGCCGAAAAAGGAAACTCGCATCTCCTTTTCTTCGCTCACTCTATTTTCCCTTCGTCTCTCCACAATTTTGAAATAACTCTGAAAGTGGATTTTGAAGCAAACATGAAAGTTGTTTGATAATGGTTATTTTCGCTGCTCTCTTTCTTCTTTCTCGACGGAAAACTTCCCAAAAACATTGTAGCATTCTCATCATGTATGGTTAAAATGATATTGTGTATTTTGTCATAGGCCTACGGAAGACGAGCAGCACGAGGCAGCACAGACAGACATATAGACTATATAGATGCATAGATACATGGGCTATTTGCCTATACCTTTGGCGATAGCACCAGCGCCATCGTCTACAAGTTATCAGGGTGCTGGCAATGTTTTGGTGGAGAACCAGAGAGGAAGAAGAGAAAGCACCCATTTTTTCTCTCTGGTGCTAGTTAGTATAGTGGTGATGTCTATGTGTGGTCTCGTCTTTTTGAGATCCGTTTCACGCGGTAAAGGACCTGTGTATATGTGTGTGTAGCTTGTCATGATTTATTGCGAGTATCTATAACACATTTATTCTTGATGCATCGAGCCTTCTTGCCTTTCTCCTCAATGGCTACGCCATTGGCCACAGCAGCGGTGGTAGTGATGGTGCTCCCGTGATTCCTCCATTTCTCGTTTTCCATCAAGCTTCAAACAAAATTCGGTAGTTTTTTGCAACTGTTTAGTAAACATTGCTGTTAGTGCATCTTCTGAGTTATGAATCTGCACTGTCTGTAGACCTTGTTCCTCAAGAGGATAAAACGAAAAAGGATGAAAATACGTGTATTATCATCGTCGTCATCATCAGCCTCCCCATCGTGGTTGTATGGCCGCATTTTTCATGCAAATATCTACCCATTCACGAGAAATGTTTTAATGCAAAAAAGAGAATGAACACACACACACACACACGAGAGAGGTGATTGTATGCTTGTATCTGTATATTTATTCTATTGAAGAGGGGGGAAGAAAATACCAGCACAGCAGCAGCAGAGTCCCCATCAGGATCGCAAAAATATAAAGAATAATATGAAGTATGAAGATACATAGACTTTTTGCTGACAGCCATGAAATACGTTTTCGTTGTACAGTGGTTTTTTATTACAAAAGCAGCAACCGAACAGTTGAATTCATGTGAGCATGCCTATGAATAGGGATACCTACACATACAACATACATCCATGTGCTCTTTAGGCATCCTAGGTTGTTTCGAGTTAAAAAGTTAAGAATGGAATAATAGCACAGTGGAATGGGGTGAAATGGTATTCTACAATACACCGTAGTTCCCCTTTCCCACATTTTGGCATTCAAGAAATGCCAGCGCATATCTCTCTCCCTTTGTGTTTTTTTTCACTTTAACGATAGTTGTGTTAGCCACACCAGTCAACAACATGAATGATACGAGTGACAATGAGACCTTTGGGAGCGATCGAAATTGCGCCTGGCACCTGGTTTAAAGACCTTAAGTCTTCTTTGGTCTCCCTCTGTGTGTACCAAAAAACTACATAATGTGGGCTATATAATGTGTACCCATAAACACTACTGCTTTCTTCCCCGTTCATTCACATAACATTGCCAGAGGCATACATCTTCTCCGTTTTTTCAATCGATACTCAATTTTAAGAATTTTAAAGGGAATGTGGAGGTTCAAAAGAAAAGGAGAAACACACACAATGGGGATTTTTTTTACTAGTACTGCGTTATTACTTACAGACTTGCATCACGAGACTAGCGCTAATATCGTCGTTTTTCAATAATGTCTTGTTTCCTCCATTCTGGTAAGAAAAACGAGTCCTTTGATCGTTATTTGCTTCAATTGCTTCTCTGGAATAGTTGTTTTTGTCAATTTTTTTTCTGACACGGCAGCACTAAGAAAAAATATCCCTCCTCGCGTATAACATATGTGGGGGTATAAAAGTACAACAGTGACAAACTATGGGGATACTTCCGTGCATTTATTTTCTATTGTTTACATACCGACTTTCTCTGGCTGTGTCTCATCCGGTACCCTCACACACGCGTAATTTTATTGTAGCGGAAAAGCGTACAACCTGCGATATTGCGCGCGAGGACGACGATAATAACCAGAAAGATGTATCATTTATTTTGTTAAATTTTTCTTTTTTGCTGCCCTGAGAAAAAACGACTTTCTCCCATATTGTCTTAACATTTCTCTCTTTTTTGGTTAAAACGTGCACCACTTGAAAAGTTACATCCAGGAATAAAGATTTATTTACAGATAAAAGAATCCATAAATGTACCGATGTAGCTGTCGAAGGATCTGCTCGTGAGCAGAGACACACATTTATAATAATAATAATAATAATAATAATAATAACACAAGTAAAATGTCTGTATACTCCACGACGACATTCCTCTTTACCTTTTTTGTCTGCAGAAGAAATTAAGACTGTGTGAAAGTGCTTGGAAGGAATAGTTTGTTGCAGTAACAACGACACACCATGTGGTTGATGTTGCGTATTTTTGTACCCTCTTCTCTCTGCTACTTCGCCGTACTAGAGCAGGTATTCCTCTTCTTTCTCTCCCACACAGCTTTCCCTTCGTATTTTTATGGCACTGGCATTGAGTGTTCTTTGCTGGTTTGGCGAGTGGCTCACACAAGTATGCCAGCAAGCGGTCGTCCTTGCAAAAGACAGGGGATTCATTGAAGTAAAAAAAGATTTGATTTAGGATTTAGTTACTACATGGCTACATACTTTGCTAGGTAAAACGCGAGATCTTTATGCTGTTTTTCCTATTTCAGGGAGAAATGTTGTGCATGGTGGAGTAATCGAGAAAAAAAGAAAAGAAATTGAAGTGTGATAGTATTTGGCTCTGGATTTCACTTTTCTCTCTCTCTCTCTCGGTTGCTGTGCATGTATGTGTGGGGGGGGAGAGGTGGTACATATGTGGAATACTGGAATGCACACACATACACACACACCTTTCAACACAGCATATCGCAAATAATAATTCTAAAACCGCTGCTGCATGGCGGTATTCTTGGTCGACATGGTTATAGGTACTTGTAATGGTTTTGGGAGTGCGAGGTGGTGACGGAGGTGGTTGGTGGTGGTAGCACAATGGAGAAGGAAAATAGGAATGCGGAAAGTGAAAAATCGCAAGGAAAAAACTAGAGGGCTAAGCCAAAATAAGCGCACCTGCTGCTTGTGTTAAATTTCTCATGGAAAAAGTAAAGCTTTGTGTCTTCTTTTATGGCATAAATTGTGTCACACTTTCCCTTCCTCCTTAAGAATACCCTTCGTAGATGAATGTTTTTTTACAAGATTACTCTGTTAGCACACAAAACCATAAGATATGAAGGTGGCTTGGGTGTTTGTGGAGACATTCATGCCACATCACGCGTGTGTATGCAGTAGGGAGCTTCTGCGAAAAAGAGGGCCTTCCTAGAAGGAATGTACGCGTGTGTGTGTGTGTGTGGTAGAGAGAGATAGGAGCTGGTCTATTTTGTTAAATGTGGGGCGTATAGGATGCGCGAAAACTTTGCTAAGAATGACAATCTTTTATGAAAGGAAAAGCTAGAGTTGATGGATTTTACCCTGATGGGGCTATTCTATTTACCCATTCTAGTGAATTCAACTTCAGATTGATCAGCCATCATAATATTAGTATTTTTTATTTTCCGTCGCTTCCGTCAGCCCAGTTGACGTCTATTTTTATAGCAACTCGGAACATATACTGGTTTTTGGAACATACGTAAACCTGTATACATGTCTATGCCATAACATGTGTATGTGGTAAAATGTAACTGTGCCAGTATATATGTTGGATATGTTTATCCAGCATTTTGACGTTAATTCATTGCTTATTTTAAGCCCACCACGTACTGCAGCCTTTATATGCAATTTTTCGTCTTGAAGCTAAATCACGTCAAAATTGCGAGGAAAAGTATTTTTCGTCGGGGGCTTATACGTTCCACGAAAATGGAATCTTTTCACCAAGTCTCTCTCTCTTCTCTCTCTCTCTCCAGAGAACGACGTAACGAAAAGGCAATGTGGTAATGGCACATTTTTTATATTTCGTAAAGCAACGCTGTCGCCAAGTATGACACTCATTCACTGGCACGTGAGTGGGAGGAATTTTTTGTTGTTGCACCTTGGTTTTCTCCTTGTCGAGCTTGCAAGTGGTGCTAAAAGAGAAAAGTAGGGTATGACCTTAGCATTGGTACTCCGAATACTGGGTAAAACTAGGACTAGTGAATTTTTATTTGGAGAAAATTATATGGTGCACTTGCAAGTTAGACAATTTTAAGGCGTATTTACTCACACATGGGGTATCATTCTGACCCTCTTCCATCTTGTTAAAGGAGACGCCTTTATTTCATTAGAGCAAATATCCAAAACATTAGACACACTGCCTTTCTATTAAAATAAACTGTCAGCAATTGTTTTGTTGTAACCCGGGAAAATGGATGGATTTCGGGGTTTCATTGCTGTACACTGAAGAATTAAATCCTTTGTGTGGTCTGATTATATTTAGGTACTTGCAAATCCACGTTTTGCAATTCAATCCATCTTGCCTTGTTAATCCGTGATAGTCGTATTTTATCAGAATGTTCTATCTGGAACAAGGAAACGTACCGAGAATATGTAACATACACAACAGCCAGAAATAAATACGAGCTAAATGAGACATGTCATCAAGGTATCACATAAATTTCCAGCAATCCCCTTCATTAGGTAAATGTATTCTATTCTTGTTAGATGGCATGGAATTTCTCTTTAGACAGGAACTGTATGACATAAACATGTAGATATAGACACAATGACACAATGCACTACGCCGTATTTACCTATACACACAGTAGCGACTAGCTACACAATGAACGTAACTTGAAGGTGCTCTTTCCTTTCAAAAACTTGCCAATCAACCATGACACGGCTTTTGTCAAGATTTGAAATTATTCGTGTACTAATATCACCGTTACATAAGGTACACGTATACTTCAATCAATTACACGCTAGGACACCGGTTGATCGAATGTTGCTTAGAAAGTGACATGATATTCCAAGTTATTTGTGTATGACAAATAGGCGTTCAGTCAGGCGCTGTTTACATATTGTTCGCTATTGTCAACTACATTACTACATGTGGTACGGTGACTAATGTCTGCTGAAATGCTATGGCGACGACAGCGGTAATGCGAGAGATAATTATACCAGGCGCCATGCCGCTTTTTCGGCAATCCAATCTAATTATGGGGTGTGTGCAGTGCCGTTGTAAGATAATAATTTACAAGCGTGTTAAGCAGAGTGCTTTTGTACTTATCACGACTGTTATGAAGTTTCTAGTAAACATTACGGTAAGCCGTATTGTACTTGTATTAATTATGCAGGTCGTAGATAGTGGGGAGAAAGTACAAGCAAATGAATCGGCGTAACAGTGTAATTAAGGTGCATACAGTGGTCTTACGGTTTGAAAAATATGCATTCGCAATGGAAACAAATTGTTCCTTTGGTTCACTGATTTTTTGGGGATATGATAGGATGGTTTTCTATGATTTCACTACTGAAAATATAACTGAAATATCAAATAATCTTCCAAAGTGGCCGGCCACGATCAAAATGGCTGGCGAAACGGACAGACGTAGACATGTGTGCTACGCGCACACAAGCTATACTATCATCAACCGTAACAATCTTAAATTACAAGCTGTACACCGCACACTGGTCTTCATCAAATGAACAATTTGTTTTTTTTTGCAACCGCTGAACGAAACAATGGTTTGCCCAACGATTCCGTGCAAAAATGTTGCTGTAAACCGTCCAATGTACAACTGTCTGGTTTTTGACAGATTGTAAGTAAGCACATAAGGGCATTTAATTCCGTTGGTATGCCCTGATTAACGATGTAGCATGTTTCCTTTTCATTTGGTCACCCTGCAAATTGTAAATTGCAAACAAGTGTGGTGATGTCTGTTTCCTACTTTTTCTCTGAAAAATATATGTTACAGCTTGACAATTTGCAGCTGCTACTTAACAACGATTATTAAGACGATTCCTTTCTTTTTATTGCTAACTTCCAATTCTGGTACAGCACATACCCCAAACTTTCGTTGTGGTCCTGGGTACCTTTGTTCGGTGACGGTGGTGGTGGTAAGGCGGGGATTCTCATCGACGGGAAACTCGGCGGGGGTATATTATTCTGGATTTATGACGGCTTTCACTCACATTACTATTTACAATTTTACCCATTCTCCAGCCAACGTCAGACGACTTGCCACAACTGTCATTATTATTTGGTTGGCCACAAAGTATTTTTGCATTCCATTTTGACTAGAATTAGGACATTTACACATTTCCTGACAACTGTACACAATAACGTCACCACATAATATACGGAACGCGCATTTATTCCTCTTTCAGAAACTTTCCCCACGTAATATGTGAAACCAAATTTGTTCCCTGTGTGTTCCATACAACAACAGCGGATGGAGGTAGTGTGTGTGGTTTCACTAACTTTTCCTGACTACAGCACTTGCCCACCCCCATATCTCCCTCTCTCCTCTCCAATACATCAGTAGTCAAACAGACAAGAGGAAGGAGACATGGCGTGATAGTTACGTGATCGTTATTCCTTGCCGAGATTATTAGAGCAAATTGAATTGAAGCGTTATTACACCGATCACGTGCTGGGCCGTCGATTATTTCCTCCCGTTTCTCAACAAAATAGAATCGTGTTCCCCACAATACATACGTACCTCCTCATACTACATGTCTTAGGGATGTTTATCCAGAGTGTGGTATTTTTCTACAGCACCGCTGTAGATGTTATTATCATCCTTGTATATAGGCAGGGTAACGTGAGATTGAGTTGGAAGATTGTACCGGAGTTGTTGTATCATTACAACACACCCCGGACAAGAAATGGAACTGGATGAATGAGTTTGGTCCTTTTCAACAGAATGGATATAAAAAGATAAATATAAAATGTGTGGATAACTGCATATCCCACCAGTTCTGAGAATGCGTGTGGTCGCCAAAATAAATATACGAAGGATATTTTGTTTACACAGAGAAAGTTGAGGGATGGAGGAGCGTACCAACCAAGTTCTGGGTTCACGAGACGACTAGTTTGCCAACTTTTTCAATCGATAAACCCACCACAATCCAAAATGATGTGTCAGTGTGTACAGTGTGTGTACATAATGGCGTGCATATCTAGGCAACTGAGTATTGTCTGTGTGTCGTTTCCGAGAAATACGCCAACGCCAAGCTGGCTAATAAAGGGAAAAGGGAAAAAGTCTCACGGAGAAATGGCACCAAAAATTTAGTATTGATACCCCCTGAAAATTGCTCATGACAAGGAAACTTTCCCTCGACAACAGATTTTAATTGCATTGAGAAGTTTTCGAGGCGTTCATTGTGTACGTTTCCAAGTAGGTAACAAACGGCAATATTGGCAAAATTAGTTTAACCTTCTTCGAAAGCCTAATCTACACAAAATAGGGAAAATCCCGGGAAAATTATGACGGGACGGTGACCGCCTCGTCATCACGCATACTTAGCATCATCACACCAGGGAAGGAACGTCTCTTTCCCTACCTTGACTGTTTTAGTGTTAACGAAGGCAAAACAAATATTATACTACGCTTGTCTCTACAAAAAGTATCGCTGTTGTCAATACCGTGAACTTCAGCACATTTTTTCTGGTATATACATTTGTTGCATTTGTGCGGTATTTTCCGTTTCGCAGAAAAAAAAATGTGTATCGCGTCCTGTTTTGAAAGCCCAACGCGCGCGAGAGTAAATAGACGTCGGTGTAGCAAGTTTTGCTTTTCTCGCAAAATTCCAGCTACTCTGCTTATACCGCCGCGTTTTTTGGGGCGGCTCATTAATCTTTTTTGTCATATATGCTTTCATTATCATTGACAAGTGATATGACTCAACCTAAATTGCGGAACGATATGAAATATAGACCTACGTTGTTACGCCAAAATTAGAGTAAACAAGACAACCTAAAGTGCAGAAAAGCAGCCAGGGAATTGGTGATCAATAAAAAGAATGTCATGTTAGTCATGTAGTTGTAGATAAGTTCCCCTGATTGAATGCATGCGGCACAGAATGTAAAATTGACCAAAGTTGGTTTTTCGTTGAGGTTTTTTCGAAGAAAAGTAATATAAATATTGCAGATGGATTGCCCAAACTTTGAGAGAAGTTGATAACTTTACGAAGGGTGGCGAACCCTTATTTGCTATTGATTTTTCTCATTATGTAACGTAAATTAATTATAAGTTGCGAGTTACATCATGTTATCCAACGGGTCTTCCGCTTTGCAATAGGTGGACTCTGCTTTCCTAGTGATGCGCATATAGCATTATTTACACCATATATGTATACTTAGCAAAAGCAGGATCTGACGTAATTGTACACCCTGCGGATTTAAGGACATTTCCGCGGGGAGGATTACACATTTTCCCCTTTTTCTCTTTTTCACTGTCCTCTAAAGTGGAACTTATTTATATTTGATGTGGCACTTTACTTTCCATATTTTTCACCCGGATGAGTTCAAACATATTTTACGATCCCTATAAACTCTCCGCTTAAAAAGGACAGGAATGTGTGACGTACATGGGTGGATCAACTATGGATGTTTAAAGGGAAGTAAACATAAGCGTAACATGATACTCCCACTGTAATGCTAACTGTTAAGAATTAATGGTGAAAGACAATGTCCTATACAACTTTTTTTTCTCTTCTTTGCAGGTAACGGACTACCCATGTTAAATTATTTCCTAAACACGATATCCTGACATTTCTTCCTCCTGTATTGTACGTAAGTAGTTCAGGTTGCCTATCATCAAGGCTGTCAACGAGCGGTATGGCGTCGTCGCGATTCTTTTGTGATATGGCAAGACTACAATTTTACCGAACTCAATCCTGTAAAAACTGTTTTCTATAAATTCTTGANATCAAGGCTGTCAACGAGCGGTATGGCGTTGTCGCGATTCTTTTGTGATATGGCAAGACTACAATTTTACCGAACTTAATCCTGTAAAAACTGTTTTCTATAAATTCTTGAAGCGCTTGACTGACAAGGAATCTACAGCTCCACACTATCGTATTTTTAACCTTACTATTTAAACAAGGTCACTCCAATGTTTACCCAGATACCTGAAAAAATTTTGTTGTGTCAACCGTCGCGTCGTACACAATTCTTGCTTCTTTAAAAATGAACAAACCCGGGTGATTTCCCTGATATTTTATAGGAGCACGAGAGTACACAACGAAACAATTTAACGGAAAAAACCTGTACATGTAGTGAAAGTCAAAAATGGATTATTTAAAACGTGTCGAGTAAACAGGACATGAAGGGTGTCACAACATTGGGTCCACTATTGACGCAATTGTGAAACGTCTTTAAAAATAACTTGTGTAAATGCCCACGTCATACACTTTATGTTAGACCCAAGCGGAGGACAGACTTGAATACCCACGGGAGAATTTGCACACCGGTGATGCTTCATACAATGTAGTGAAAGTCAAAAATGGATTATTTAAAACGTGTCGAGTAAACAGGACATGAAGGGTGTCACAACATTGGGTACACTATTGCCGCAATTGTGAAACGTCTTTAAAAATAACTGGTGTAAATGCCCACGTCATACATTTCATGTTAGACCCAAGCGGAGGACAGACTTGAATACCCACGGGAGAATTTGCACACCGGTGATGCTTCATACAGCATGTCTCATTGTTCTAGGATAACTCTATAATTTCCACAATTTAGTCCCTCTCTCCCTTTTCTCCATTTTGCATTTTTCAACAAGGCAGACCCCTACGCAAAAGTCATTTCCCCTTTTTCTATAAACGCTTTCTCTATTTTCTCTAAGACTGAAAGGATTTCATAGACACCGTAAGCCGTTTTCATTCTTTTGCTAATGCCTCTTGTTTCTAACGGCGTCTATATGGTAAGTATAAACGAAGGAGAAGTCTATCTTTTTTTTAGAGAACACACACACTCACCCGATAATTGAATCAATGAAAAGAGAACTAAAGGGAGCAGAAAACGTGAAGCATTTCTTTTTTCGATTCATTCCTCCAGTGCAATCACTTAATTCAATATGGTTGTGTAGTAGCGGGTAAGGCGCAGGGAATGTGAGAGAGACAGAGAGAGAGAGAAAACGGTTTCGCTAAACCACAAAGACAGGAATGAATTGAAGTGAACAATAGGATTCAATTTTTAATTCCATACAAGGTACATATGTACATGGAATAATTCAACGGAAACCATCTTAGCATTAGCAATCTTTTGCTATTGTTCCTACTTTCTCCCTCCCTCCCTCCTCTTACCACCATTCTACACGATGACACTCCACACAGTCCTCTTTTTTCGTTGGCCTGTTATCTTGGCTAAATCTGGAAACGCACGCTATTTCTCCTGACTATTTTTAACTTTTGCTGCCTTTGTTCATGGTATTGACATTTTAGCTGCAATTGATAGAAAGGAGGCTTAAAAATCATTCATCTTTTGAACGTATCAGGGTAGAGCAAGCCAAGTGCCAAGTCTTGTCTTTTGGTGATTTCTTTAGACAAGTGCTACCTGATACCTCAGATGTCGTGAAAAGAGTGGAGAAAGCAAGAGAGAGAGAAAAAAACAAAGTGAAATCCGCTTGAGTCAAGTCTACTTCAAATCTTAGCCCCGTCTATAACAGGCTCTTTGCTTTTTCTTGTCAGTTTAGCAGGTTTACAGATAGGTAGTTAGCTGGATTCGCTTCAATAATTTTCATTCTTGATTGGTACCTATCTCCTGGATGTGTGTGTATGCATGCATATAACAACTACGTGCACGGACCACCCCACAGGCAACCCTTTGGTGGGCACCGTGGCCTTTAGAAAGTAACTCCCTTGGCGTGTGTTGGCTCACGTTCAAGACTGGCAATGTTGAAGAATGACTTTCAATTGCGGGGCAGAGTAGGTATCCATATTTCCACTCTACCAACCTTAAGAGAACTGCTGTCAATCTGTCCAAGACACAAAGTGTCGACGTACTTTTTCCATTTTAGCTGTGACTTTTGCATTCTTCAAAAGTCTGTAATCATTTTTTAAAGTTTGAAGTGCACATTTTTGTCATTTTTGAGATGTGCAATGTTAGCGTGGCATTGTAGTTACTTTCTTTTACAAAGAAACATTTCCCTTGACATTACTGCTGTTGACATTCTCTAGATTTACCAAAAGATACAGAAGGACATTAACATTCCTTTTGCGTGAAAAACGGTTATATTTATTTATGAATTATTTTGAAAGTTGGAAAAGGCCATTTCGTTCCTTTTCCGTATTTCTCCCTGCCTCTTGTAAAATATGAACTCTGAACCAGTTTCAATTTTCTGATTGTTTACTTCATAAAAGAAAATCAACTTTTGCAACAGTTCCACTACATTACCAGCAGCTATTTGTTTCACGACCCATTATATTAATTATAAATGAAAAGTTCCGTATACCCGTCTTCCCTTTGAAATTACCCCCGACTAACTGCTCTGTTGCCTTTTCTCCAAAACATATACAATTACTTTATTGTGTACTAATTTAAAACACAATATCAAAGGCGCAGAGAAAAGAATAAAAGAATGGTCACGTGCCGCCGTAAATTACAAAGGGACTTTTGTACGCGGTAAAAAGTTGTGCGCTGAGAAATAGAAACTCCGAAACCTTGTGATACGGATACTGCGGCAAAGAAAATTAAGGTATTCTTACGCGAGGGCAGAAAAAGACGGAGAAACAAACCGGCAGAGCAGGAAAATAAGTGGGAGTAAAGATAAAACTTTCTTTCCTTTACCCTTCCCCAGTCAGATAATGTTTACCATGTGCACTGAACATACAACAAAATTCTACCTATCTTTACTACTAGAAACGGGTTTGCACTCCTATTTAAATACACACTGCAGCGAAACGAGTCCGAAAGACGTTATATAACGTAGCCACGCATACCTATAATTTTATATATGCGTGTGTGCAGTTGTACTCAACGCGAAGTTCTCCAATGATGAAAGTAAGTTCATAGTTGTAAATGAACTCCGACAAAAAGAGAAAGTGGCAGCAGGGCAGGCCGTAGTAAATCTTAAAATTAGAGGGAAGAGAGGAGAAGAGAAAAAAACAAGAGAAAAGTAAAGAAAAAAAGAGAAAATATAAATAGCCTGCAGAGAAAAAACAGAAGGATGGGAGCATACTTAATGTAACACATTGAAAAAAAACGGGAGAAAATAAAGAAAGCAACTGTTTGTTCCAAAAGAAAAACGTCAGGTTTGGGGTATAGAAAAAGAGCAACATCTCCTCTCTTTGTGATTTCTTTCTTTTTTTCTCCCTACTTTTCTCCAAATGATGAGCAATATAACTGACCACACAGTGGAAAGACCTTGTGTTGTTTGTTGCTCTTTTTCTTTCCCCTCGTTTTCTCTCTCTCGTTTTCTTAAGATTTCAACTCAATTTCAATAGAATAACTCGTTTGTTTTTTTCTCACAGTGGACGACTCCCAAATAGTTGCTACCCACGTAAAAGTTGTGAATGCATGTGTACGTAGGTAGGGTTGTATATGTATATTATTCATTTGGATAACCGTTGCCAGAAGCTGGTCGTAATGGATATTACTTTATACCCCGGGTATAAATACATAAAAGACAGGGCTGTTAAGTCTGACAATGATTCCCTGAAAGTAATTTTAAACCTTGCCTACCATCCATTTGTCTGCGTCTCGTTCCCGTCTTCTGCATCCTCAAGTGTTTTATTGACATTGAGAGAGAAAAACGAATTGCACATTTAGCCTTCGCTTTCTCTTCTCCGCATACAGCTATCCAGAGCAGCCCGTTCATCTTTCATTGTTCTGCTATGCTCTTTTACAAATAAATACAAATGACATGTTTCGACTTTAATTGGCTGTTTTACATGCAACAATGAAATACGGTAACAATCGCTTGTCCTAGCCTTCTCCACTGTCTTTTTAACAGGACACGGGGGAACGTAAGATAACAGCGGGAGGTTTTTTTATTGGCGGATGGATACACTCGATGAATACTGCAGAATGCAGTGAAAAACTCTTGTTTAGTTGACTACCTCCTTATTTCCGGTATTCTTTCAGCATCTTTTCCTTAATCCGAAGTACAGAGAGATGCTACTCAAAATCAGTCTTCAAAATGGCGGTGAAGGTCAACTGAATGTTGTCTAAATTTAACTCGTCATCTCCAGCTTTCTTCTTCATGCATTGTGCAATGCAATTGGACCAATTTGCTTTTGTTTATGTTGGCAATGCTAAAAGTATTTATTTACTTTATGGGAAGCCTTCAGTTTAAATGAAAAGAGAATTTCCCAAGGACGCATACACTATTGGATTTCTTTTTGTAAAGCTGAATGCTTTTGTATCAAGTTAAATGGAGTTTTGAATTCCGCAAGCAAAGAAAACAAGTTTTTCCCATTTAAACAGCATTTTAGCTCAAAGCAAAACGGGCTTGTTAAAAAGCAATAAGGAATCTGTAAACCATCCCGGTATAACGGGAATACACAAAGTAATTTTGAGCAAATAAATACGTAAATGTAATCCCCCCTAAATTTTCTTTGTGAAAAGCAAAGAATAGAGAGAGAGAGAAAAAAAATGTGTAATGCTGTTGTCTATTGCTTTTTGCTTAGATTTTTACTTCGTTTTTATAAACATGCGTGTGTGTGCAATAAACCCGGATATTTATAAGTGCACCTTGTGTGTGTATGTGTGTGTGTGTGTGTGTATCGTCGAGATAAGTGGCTCTAGAAAAATCAAGGCTGAAGTTGAGAAGCGCAAGCGGAGAGACACATTGTCTACAGTAATAACAGTAAAAATCAACAAAGCGTGTAATCTTAAATGATACTCTGTTGTTCAGTCAATCATTCTGTACAATTTCCGTCCCTATTAAACTAAGTTGACCCAAAAAGTGCTGCTCATTGCTAGGTTGCTCCCGCCGGTGTAGCAAGACTGTCTATTGGAAACGTCGATTATGACAGGAGAAAAGTACTCCATTTACGCTTACATTAACTTTCTCGAAGGTTGCTGCTTGTTGTGCGAGAGATAGCAAGGGATCTAGCACAGGAGCGTATGATAATAATGGAATACCTACGCACCCGTAATCTATCCTTTCAATCCTCATAAACCATCATGTATACTAATGATAATAAGTTAGAGAATGGTGCATATAGGTAATGGAAAAGGCCATTTTTCTTTCTTAACATGGCAATGATACCGGGCAAAAATTATGATGAAATGGGAGGCAACGATTTGAAAGCATTTCTGCTGCGGGGAAAACACTACATACCAAAACTGTTTATATAACAATTTTATAAGATGTTATATAACACGTGTGGTCTACATTCGATAGATAGGAGAAAGTGTAAGTGAAAGACCAGCACCTTTTTTATGGTTACATGATCAGCGGTACTAGACATAAAGGTATACTATTATGGGACTCGGTAACATTGAATATTTGCATCTGTTTTGTACTGGTTGTATACAACCCCGAAACGACGAGAACATCCCAAGGACAATCAATGTAACACAATTTACGATATAATGTTGGTTGGTATTGTGGCTTTAAATCTTATTGTTATAGAGACGTTCCCGGTCCACATTTACGGGAAATCGGTTTATGTTTAGGTATTGGATACAGGAGCGGGGGTGTTCTTATACAGGCATGTACATGGCAGCAGTTATATGAAATCTTCAAAATATGTGGTACACGAATTGTATGAAATGACGGCAACGCCTTGTTAGAGCTCCACCAGTAGAAAATTTTCATATCGCCGCAACTTTTGGCAAGGATTGTACTATTGGACACATACTGAATATTATTTTTATCGGGTTGTTATAAGACACTTTACCTCAAGGGTTTATTAGCGCATTGTCTTGGAGATGTTGGTACGTGTACTATTGTGCACGTGGTGTTTAAATTGGAACTAGATGCATATATTCCCTATCATCTTTCCTTAGGATAGAGTCTCTATACGGGTAGCGCCATAATGGTAAAGGCAATTTTGTACAGATACAATATCTCGGCACGGTGTGATTTTGTACAAGCTGCACATGCATCACCGCATTTGGTGAAGGTGATACTGGTTAAGAGAAGGAGAAAACAGTCAGGGAAAGTGAGAGAGAGAGAAAGAGAGAAAACTTTTTTTCAGAGAAAAAACTACTTTTTACGACTCGACAAATGAAAATCTATAAACACACGACTTTTTTATCCAACAGAAGGTACTTATTTATTTGAAAAGTTTACTCATTTTGCAGGAAAGCCAGACACTTATTTCTAGGGTAAGGAGCAATTTGCAAGTGTATAAATTTAGAAATCCTTCAAAGAAAGCATACGAAAAGTACTGGGGGAACAACAACAGTTTTTCTCTTTCTTGCATACCCCATTGTTTTCTGAGAAATGGGGAAAAACCTGCAACAAACTGATACATTGAACTTATTAGTATTATATTGAGCCTGTAAAAATTTGTAGAGCTGTCTGTATAGTTTGGTGATGTGTGAACATACCGGTTGTACATAAAACTGCGCATTTCACATATGCTATATACTATATGCTTATACTATAATAGGACGACGTCTCGAAAGTTACTAAAATAAAAGGAAAATTGAAAACCAGGGAAAGCTCTACAAAAATAAAAGCTACAAGCTCATACATATTTTTCTTTCTATGCAAAGTATTTAACACTTTTAGTACGAAAAGTTCCCAAACAACATATCTATATACCTATACAGACAGAAAGCTAGAATCACTCCGGGATAAAACTTATACATATGTGCCCACACACGAGCGAATGTTTTCCGCATTGAAAATGTTTTCCTGTGAAATCATCCGTCTGTGCTATTGCACCACAATTAATGGGAAAACTAAACTTTGACCGCGTCCTGTTGACATCATCACCCTCTCGACTTTCCAAATATATTCGGTATTTCCTCTTACAAAATGTAAAACCTTCCATCCATATTTGATTTCATCATTCTTCATTCATGATCATCCCCAACCACCAAGTCCTTTTATAGGAGGGAATGGCTCAAAGGAGCATGAATATGAGAGACTGCGTAAATAGAGCTACTTTATTATGCGACAGCATAATAGCATAGCAGCAGCGAACACGACCTCTTAATTACTACGCATAAATACACACATACAGACGGAGAGAGAGAGGGAGAGAGAGTGAAGCTTTCATGAGTCTGACAAAATCGGAATTAAGCTTTCTCCCGTCAACCGATTGGCTTATCTACGAGATTTGACAAAACTGAGATTAAAGCTGGAACAGACAGAGAGGAGGAATGCAGACAGAACTAATCGACATATAGATAGATACAGAGTATATGTGTCGTTATTTGGGGATATACTTATAGGACAAACATATAACACGGAAGGGCTTGTTAGACGGTTATGACTGAGTAGTATGAGATTTTCCACAAACAACATCGAATTTACTTTGATCTCCAAATGCCAAATGAAATCTCACCTCTTCGGTTGCCTCTGCCCTCTTGCAATGAGTTCTCTGGAGAGTACAAAGGAGGCAAAGAGAAGCTAAAGTCAAACGGGTTATTTTTTTTTACTTGAACCCGTTTGTCTATAGGTTTGTGTTGGTATGTCTGTGTATTTTTGCACAAGCTTAGCTTAACTCTTTCTCTACACTTGCAGTGCCGGCGTGTAGGTTGTTGTTTTTGTTGATGTACCACGGGCGAAAAGAGAAAAAGAGAGAACCGCGTGTTGGTTCTTTGTGATTTGCAATATTGTGCAGGATATTTGATGATGTTATGTGGAGATGTGTGGCTTTACCTACTTTTCGCGGTCTGGGTTTACGACTCCCACTCTCCTTCACTTGCAGCCTGAATTACTATTAAAATGGGGTAGTGACGAAGCCTGTGAAATGAAAATGATGCCCGTCATGATATAAAGGGAAAGTTTGGGGAAACAAAACACACATATAAGAGAAGTGATAATAATACAGTGATCGCGCGGCTTATACGTTTTTCCCAGATCGTGTGCACAAACACACATTGAACAACTAATGTTTACTCTACAGTTTCGTACTTGGGTTTGCTGGTGTGCGTGGTTTTGAATGCTTCAGCATGACTTCTGAGAAAGTTGGAGAAAGTACATGAAGCCTAATTCACAAACCATACAACCAATCAGGAAACCACACGTGAAAACAATATATGTATATATAGTTTTTGCACTTTACTTTCATACGGAAGTATTTGTATGTATCTTGCAGGGAAAGTGTGTAACGGTAGTCGAACCGCACCAACATAGTATTAGACTGGTTGCTGTGCGTAGGTAATGCTGGGTTATCAAATGGTCAGGTTAGGTGTGGTAGTAGTGGCTTTGATTTCCCCAATAAAATTTACATCAAAAAGAAAATTGAAAACAGCATAACAATCACTTTTGCGGATATGGAAATTCTTTATTTCCAAAAACAGACTGACTGCCTAAAAAAATTGAATGTTTAGAAAGACCAAAAAATATCCAGAAGTTAAAAAATGTAAAAAAAGGCATAGACAAAGCGCTCGGAATTTTTAGTGGTACCGTTTTTCTGTGGCAGTTATACAGAAGGCATATGAAAATAAATCAAGGAAACTATATAAACGACCTTCATTGTCACGGAGTTCTTTTTTTCTACAAATTTTGTGCCTATAAATGGTCAATTTAAAAATTAGTGGTGACGACACGTTTGTTTATACTTATATCAACAATTAATTATCCATTGCCTGGTTAAATACAAAAAGTGTTATGCTTTTTTTGCAAAAAAATTCATACCGGCTTAAAATAACACGAACAATTATTGCAAGTGTTACCCTACTACAAATAAAGTAAAAATGGCTTAAGTGGTTTGCCCTTCGTTTAAATGATACCAATTATGCTATACACAATAGGGTTAAAGGGGCACGAGAAAATTAGAGCGAAATCGATCAGACATACATATTCAGAGACCGCACACTACTTACTTACTCACCATAAAACCATTAGTAGTTGAAGTGTTTTTGTACATAATAATACCTACATCCCTTCATTCATTACTAACAATGACAGTGTAAAATTTTCGCTTCAATGCTACAATATGTTTTTGTTTATTGGGAGAAAGAGAAACCTCCATCGACCATCCTAATTATATTGTCATTTTTTGGAAACCTTCTCCTGCTAAAGGTTTCCCTGTAAATAGGACAAGCTTATTATCTTCCTGTCTTTCATGTCGATCACAAATAACTGTAACCTATAAACCTCGTGCAAGCAATTTCCCAGATAATTGCTATCTCGTGAAGGCTCACCTCACATAAACCGGCAAAAATCCATATCTCATAAAACTACACATGTACTTCTCGCTGATTGAAAGTAACTGTCCACTCCTCTTGTGACCAATAAAAACAGCAACGGAATTTCATGGTAGTTCAAAAGTAACAAACAGCTTGCACTGTCCTTGAATACAACAACAGCAACAACAACAACACAAGCAATAAGTGCTTATTAGTATATAGTGTATCGCAACGAACGTGGCTGTAATTATATCGTAATAAGCATTCCATTCGTGATCCAACCGAACTACATTTGAATAAAGTATGAAAAAACCTCCCAATGAGTCGACAACCTTTCTCGGATCAGTAGCATGTATATTTTGCCGAGACACAACCCACTTTTGCGAATACTTTGCTCTAATTTTAAAAGTATCAAGAGGAGGCTACCCGGATTATTTCGAATTAATACATGTCGATTCTGACCCAGCTGGTAGGAATGTTGTGTACAGGAAAAGTTTTACAATAAACAAACTTCGATTAAGTGGTTGTTAACGTTAGGAAACATGTAGGTATACATGTCCGTATCCCGTTTAATTATTTTTGTATCAGTATCAACCTTATGCCTACAGAGTTTGATCAACATATTGCATTCTTTTCCATTCTATATGCTTTCTCCCGGTTATTGTTGTCTGGCGGGTTTCTCCCGCTTTCTTTTCTTACTTTCCCTATTATCCTTCTACCCTCCTTGTGCTTCGCAGTGAAAAACAAATTACAAAAAAAAACAGTTGAAAAAGAATTACTTAATAGACAGATCCGTAACAAAAAGCTTATAAACCGAACAAAGTTGGTATACGTAGTAGTACACCATAACGGGATATCCGGAAAAGTTTAGTTTGAACCAGTTACTGCTCCTTGGTATAAACTCACAAGGTACAAAAACAAATGCTGGGCAATGGTTGTATGCACACAGATCGTTCCAGCAGGTACACCACTTTTAATTGATTTCACTTCACTTGAATCTTGACATTGAAACTTTTTACGCAATCATTTTCTACAATTACTGTAATTTCTTTATATTGTAGTCGGCTCGTTATATTTTCACAAAGTTCTTTCATTACCCATTAAATTTTATTAGCGCAGGATATGTACATGTTGGAAAATTCCTTTGAAGTTAAAAACAGAAAGTTTGATGTAATCAAAGTCAAACTGTGTCAAGGGCCCCATATTCTCCTTTTGATTGTACCACTCGTTTCTCTTGCTCATTAGTTGAATAAGTCAAGTTAACTTATTGATCTAATTACCCCGGTATTATTCCTTATGTCACCGGAATTCGAAAGAAATTAAAATTGTTTCGGGGAAAGCCAGCAATCGTAATACATTTTGTCATTGTCAAGCTGCATGTGCCTCCATAGAAAAGGGAAAATTGATTGCGTGATGATAATATTGAAGCTGACGGAATGTCCTCCAGTGTGTCATGTCATGTGTTTCTAAAAAAATGTCCTTGGTATCTCCTTTTGAAGTTTATTCATATGCTGTTCCCTTAGATAAACTTTCCAAGGTTGGTGTAGTAGGTACTACTACTAACTACCAGTCTCTTCATACAAGTGCCCTCACACAGAAGGATTTTCAATTTTTTTTACTTCATACAACAGAAGGAAAATCCGGAGATTTTATCCCACATAAATATGTGTTTGCTCTTGGCACTGGCTTTGCTCACGCCAGTTGTTTGTAGTGCGTACCATTTATTACGTGCATTTTTCGTGATCATCCTGCCACATCGGTAGGTACTCAATACTCACTGTCACTACTCCTACTTGCGATGTCATATGCATGAAAACTCTTGAAAGGATTTTGATCCACTCTTCTGACCCATCACGATCATGTATCCACCCCATTGCGCCGTCTTTGCCGTCAAGATAAATCTACTTTCTCCAAATAAAATAACAACCTTCCATATCCTTTCACTCACACATCCTCATCATCAGTTGCGTCGTTGAGCCCAGCAAGCAGCGCGTTTTGTGTATGGGTGTATCTGGCAAGTACAAACATGCTCATCTCATACACACATACCATTCGTTTCACCGTCATCAGAGGATCTTTCACTCGCTTTCTATTTCTCTCTTTCTCTTTCCCTCTGCCCATCCATCGTTACCTTGGCTCCCCCGTATCACTCTACACTATCCCCATTTTGAATTCAAGACTTCAGTTGTCTTGCGGTGGCTGTGTGTCTTCGCTTGCTTTCATATCAAATTCACATGAGGGAAAACCAAGCCTGACATTTGGAGTTTGGGAGATGGGAGAAAAATACGAATCTCGCCAAACTCACTCTGTACCTTATACCAAGTGCAGTTTTAATGATAAAGTAGACCCAGGCGTATCCGCTCCCTCGGTTTCTGCAATATGTATGCACTCTGCGTTAAACGTGGACAGAGAAATAGTACGCCTTTTGAATTACTAATGCACTCACTTTCTTTTATGCACCTTACAACCCCACCGTATATATAGTTAGCGAGGCAGCAACGAAGGGAAAAAAGATTTTTGTGACACTAGTGCATTAAACGGGCATTTACAGCCCGTGAATACCTACATTCAATATTTTTGATGTGGTCAAACATGTTTTTAGAAAACAATTCAAGGATACGGCAAATGCAGTCCCGTTCAAAAACAGAACTGCTTTCCATCAAGCTGCCCCATAATTTCATCCTTGCTGCTAAGTTCCCGCGTCATTTTCAAGGGGAAACTGGACAGAATTTAGGAAAGCAGAACAAAACACATAATTTAAACTGACGTTCTCCTCGAGGGAAACATATTTTATTAAAAATCTTTCTATTCCCTGCATCTGCCTTATACGCAGTTCACAACGCCGCCTGTTTTTGTGTAAACTCCCTGCCAACATAATACATCGCCTCAGATTTTCTTGTGCAATTTTCGAAATCAATTTAATACGTGAATGTCAGCAGCGGAAGACACAAACATATACCTATGCAGATCCCCCTACATTTTTCAACGTAACATGGTCAACAAACACAAAGTACATCCCCGCCACCACATCGATACATCAAGGAGCCAAAAAACTTTTAAAAGCTTCCTTGCTAGACACCGCGAGGTCATTGTCTTTTTGGGGGATCCTCTACCCATTCAGACACGCTACCTAGTGTAAAGTTGACAGGAGGATACGTTTTTTACTTTAATGAAGGGTAATAAAACCCGGGGATTTTTATACCCAATTTTCGACCAATAGAAAGGTTATTGATGTTAGGAAATATAAAATTGGTTGAATAAATGTTTGAATGGTTATCGCTGTTGAGCCAATGTCAACGACTTTCCTTTTTTTCCTCGTGGTTTAACATTTCAACAAAGTCTTTATCACTTTTTATTCAAACATAAATATTCCCTGTCCACTCCTTCATTACGTGTACCCCAAAGTTGAAAACTGAACGAAGAAGAATACTCCCTGCTTTTTACACTGTGGGGGATTTACATGTGGAGAAAGCTTTTTTTTATCTAGTAATTTCATTCTTCATCCTTCTGCTCATTTACACAATCATGCCAAAGAGCAAGGAAGCATTATATTGGAATCCTGCGAAAGCACATGGTTTCCCTACTGCACACCCACAGCCTAAACTTATAAGGAAATTGAACATGTTGGTGTGACGGGTGTAGGTCTATGCCTTGACAAATGTGAAATCGATATTTTATAAAAAAAAACGAGAGTACCCAATGGAATGAAAAAGAAGGGACATTGCCTGCAGTTGTAGTTGACGCTTCGAATTGATATATTTCTACGATATCCGCTATACCAACGCGGGAAGGGGAAGTAACTTGCTCAGTAGTACGTACATAGTTGATAGTTGATACAGGAGACCATTTCCTCAGAAATCTTTAAGGAAGTTTTGCCAACGTGTAGTTTGGGGTTACTAACGCTGATGTATAAAGCCGGGGGAAAGTGCAATGTATGTATGTTATGACCGTGTTACTTTTTTATGTCTGGTAAGGTACCTAAAACGTGGAAAACAGAAAAAAACGTATTTGTTGCTAAATACACGCATAGATTATCATATCATGTGCTCTGAAAGATTCCTGGATTTACATTTGGGCAAGGTAGCCCATACCTGTTCAGCCGCACCGGAGCGAGAGCTAACTAGCAAATTGTACTGTTTCTGAAACATGATCAGTGTGTACTTGCTATAGCGCAACTCGGAATGATATGCCGCGTTCCCCGCGTGTACATATTCAGCAGTGCATAATGTTGTCAAAAGGGAAATCAACAACTCGCTCCATCATAAAAGCGACATGACTAGATTTAGGCCATTAGAGCTTTGATTTCATCAAAGGGTTAACAAATCGCTGTGGGAGTTGGAGTTGAAGCCCATAACACTCTCGGCTGCTGCTGTTGTTTCAACTACTATCCGCCGTGTATATATACAAGCACAAGCACATTTGATAAATCGCTGCTTCAACGGTTTTCTCTTTGATTTTTTTCTCCCTTTATCCCGCATCGTTCCACCATCACCTACATAACGGATTACTGGCTGTGAGTCATGATGGCTGTACTTAATGGTGGTGGTGTCTCAATTTATCCAATCAATTTTACCCTTGTCACTTTACTCCAAACATTATCTGTAAAATACAGGAGAAAATTTATAGCGTGCTATATACCAACTCGGAGCTGTGTCTGGTGCGGCAACTTTTCACCTAACGCAAACACACACACACACACACACACGTGTAAGGAATGTACTGCTAAATACGTCACGTCTATTTCTATTGACGATTCATCACAACGATGCCTTCTTTCTCTCTTTTTATTCACCTGTTCTCAGGTATACGTAGCAGCAAGCCATAAAAATAGTTAAACGTGCTACGTTTTTCTAAATACGAAACCCCCGCTGTATGATGTGCCTTTTTATACCCTTGACGAGCAAAAAATGAGACGCGTTCTCCTTGCCATTCAAAATTTCTCTTTTGTAACCCAAAAAAAAGGATTTCCAAGAAGCTGGAGCTTCAAGGTGAGCGTGAAATAATCTGAATACGTACATTCGTACTGGCTGTTTTTAGAATGATTCAATCTACCCCTATTGCTTCCAGCGCAATCATTCTGTTTGTTACTGTGTTGTAGACTACATTCGGGTAATGGATATTCATGATCGTGATGAACAAAGTGCATAAAAAACTGGGCCACTACTACTTGGTATTATGCTTTTTTCATATTCAGTCAATGATTTGAAGTTGTGGATTTTACCATATCTTTTATCATGATCTCTCTCTCTCCCACTCTCTCTCTCTGTGAGTAGATTGCATTTGCTGGTACGCTTTTCTGGTATGCTGATGATGTCTAGTGGTAGATGGGTAGAAGAGAGACCGTGAAAAGAAAGTACAAAATTACTTCGTTGAGTACCTTAGATTTGTCTGTAGATGTATGGTCATGTTTTCGCCTATAATAACACTCCAGTGTAGCATGGCCGCGGCAAAGAGTGAAAGTAAAGAAAGGAAAAGAGGTGAAGGATGTAGAGAGAAAGAGAAGTAGGAACGAAAGCCATTAAAATTTTACAAGAGAAAACCAACATGAAATATTAAAAAGAACATGAGTAGAATGGGGAATAGCAATTAAGACTATTTCTATTCAACTTTTCTCCTCTGGTCTTGATAACGTACGACCTCATCGTGTCGCCTGATATGTAAATGGCAAAGAAGTTGAATTTACACTGTAATACATTTGGGCAGGAACTTTTTTGGTCATCTCCACCGTCGTCGTCATTCTATGGTGACGATGTACAAAACGGAAAGAATTGGCTGCTCTCTCTCTCTCACACACACACATACACTCACTCACTGTGCTTTTGCTGGCATAGCAAGTTGCAAAAATATGTCCGTACTTTTTAGTTTACGTGCTGCATTAATAAGTAGGTATATCACCGTAATTTAGGCTGATATATTATGATGGGTTAAGATATACTCGCTAAATAGCGGAATGCTATTTAATCTCAGCAAACACATCAAACACATGTGTGCAAAATTCATCGAATTTCCCATCCTCGTCGTATAAATTTCCAGCATTCCATGTTAATGTTTCAACGTGGTTTGTATTCAGTATACCCTCACTTGTTCCTCCATTGGGAATTCCGGGTTGGGGAAAATGCGAATTTTTTAATAAAACTCCCTCCATACATACATGCATGCACTCAGATAGAAACATCACAAAGCCCTTTCCTTTTCAAAGGCTAATTTACACATTGTGCAACGCTTATTCCATTGCACAATGAAAAATCCTGTGTAGTAAAACCTTTGGGTAATTCGGCAACTCCGGCTCTGTCGCTATATACATGTCAAGAGGGATATTAATGATTAAAGAAGGAAGGGAACGTGTATATAGTTTTTCATTGAATAGCCTCTTTAAAAATTAACCGTTCGACAGTGCTATACACATTTTGTCTGCTCTCCCTGTGCCGTCGTTGTATAGAACCGTCATGGTGATGATCATATTCGTGTTAATATGCATACTTCACTCTCCTTGTAACAGTGTTTCTCTGCTCCATGCAGTCATCAATGCCACTTCTTTTCCACTACACGTGCATTTATTATAGCTTCATGATATGCAGAGAAATTGTTTCATTGTCCTTGTGCATAGCGGGCAAGTGTGGCAAAATGTCAAATATCTTTCCCTAAGATTATCTTGAAACAGTTAAATTATTACTGGGCAAGATTAAATGCAAAACTTTTCACCTTTAGGTACTCCCTGACTACCCCCTTGCTGCAGAGGAAAGGAATGAATGCTCCCTTTTCTCCTCGGCAGTAGTTACATAAACTACCTAATTTTATGCCTCCATTTATCCCTAATCAAAAAGGGAAACAGTAAAAAATCAACATAACCATATAAAGTTGTATATAGAGTGCAACACAGTACCTGGAAAGTCACTCCCTCCAAACTCCAATTTCCCTGTCGCCGCTAAAACTTCATTGTTTTATGGGATTTTTATAAAAGCTTCTTCATTTTTCCTAAATAGACTCTTATTTCATTGTACTTGAAAGAAGGACAAAATGCTACTTTCACTTTACACAATGACGGGAAACTTTCTCTGTGAGTATATGTGTATTTTTGTGTGTGCAGCTGCGTCCCAATCGTCTGAGACATTTTCCATGATAATATGAGAAATAAAAAAGATATTTGCTGAATGAATACGTACATTGTTATTGTATAAAAAATTTGGAAAAGGAGCGACGCGAGCGGCTCATCATGAATAATAATAAAGCAGAATAAAAAAAATCTTGTTTCTTCGCTATACACACACACATACACATTGGAACATAAAGTCAAATATCCTTATTGCAGTTGATACTTTCATGCAGGGGATTTAAGTGGTTGATTTTACTCAACTGCATCAGCTTACGATAAGTCGCAAGGGAAATGGGCTTGTGTGCAGACGCAGAAGAGCTTTATTATGCAATATATACTTGGGAAGGTCTGAATAACAAAATAACTGAGATATTTTCGAGGACTTTATTCTACCCCCTTGCATTCTGTTCCCCGTGACTTGTGTGTATGTCTGTTGTTATTGGAAGTACAAGAAGCAGTAAGTAGGATATAGGGAGAATAGCAGGGAAAATAACAAACACTGTCTCCTTAAAGGAGTCAGCAATTTCACTTTTTTATGGTACTGTGCGTGTGTGTGTGTGAGAGAGAGAGTGAGAGAGAGAGAGAGGGAGTTTTTAAAAGAAATTCCATTCAGGGACATATTGTGGTAGTGGTTTGGTTAGATTTTGTTGAGCATATCAGTTCCGTGTTGTTTGAGATAGAAACGAAATAGCTGCAATTGAAGAAATCCATTGAGGAAAAATACCAGTAGTGTGTTATATGGACCACCCTAATAATAATATAAATACACTCCAACTTTATATGCGTTCCATAAAGTCGTCTTAAAGTTGTCTACACACACACAGAGAGAGAGAGAGAGAGAGAGGCGACCTTACTGCCAGCTTGTAAAAGAAATGTTTTTTATGTTACGCAACTTTCTGGGAATGAAAGCTAAAAAAAGTAGTGATTGAACTTTTTTCTTTTGTCTTCTTGTAAAATGTACTACTACGGCTGCTGCTGTTTGGCAGCAGTATCGAAGATATTTTATTTTTAGTGCAGGGGATGGATATAGCGTTTTTTGGGTAAAAGGTTCTCAGGATTTAAGTCATGCATTGGAAATTTTGTAACACACACACACACGTTTTTGAATGGGGTAGCGCAGCACAGCAGAGAGAGAGAGAGACACCCACACACGCGCGTTATTATTATTACGATGCTCCTTCACTGTACAATTTTATAGATTAAACGTGCACTGTTCCATTGTACGACGACTAAAATGGGTATGATAAGGCAGGGACGTGCTCAGAGAACAAAACCCCATTTTTTGCCGTTTGACTGGTGGTGCTGGGTGACTGGAATTTGTCACTCTATATATAAAAGGTATAGCATGTTTATGCATAAAATGTTAATATAGTTGTAAATGAAGCTTGCGATGATAATGGTTTTCACGGATTTTAAACCGTTCTTTTGTGCAGGGGATTCTGCATCTTTGATAATATGAGAATTACTGGAGGATAACAATAGTAATAAAAGATTTAGACGATTTAAAGTATGAATGTCATTGGAAGAGTAAATACTTTGATTGCTCCTTGCAAACATGTCGTTATAAGCTATGTATGCAGCCTTTTATAGATTGCACGCACATTTCCAAAAGTACAGAAAGTAGCAATGATCTTGCATATAAAAAGGGAGATGGCAAGATTTCGGTGAAAAGGAAAACTTCTGTGCTTTCTTTACTGAAGAGGAAAATCCTGTAATAAATTCTCGGTTCTTGAATCTTCAAGCCTATTAAACGTTCTATTAACGGTTTACGTCTTGCACGTGGTGATATGCCTCGTTTCGTTGTGGAGGAAAAGAGACATATATAGCCAAACACACGTTTCTCTGAAAACATATTTGTTTGAGTGGATAATCGATAAACGCAAATGATCCCGAACGCATCCCCACATTCTATTTCGATTATTATAATTTCATTAAACCAAACTCCCAGCGATTTACCCATGACTTACGACGACGACGACGACGACGATGATTCCTTTTAGCAAAAGGACTTTCTCCGTGTGCGTGGCTGTTATATATTGCGTGTTGTATGAAAACGGTGATTTATTAGCTCTCGAAATGAATTTCAGCGAAAAAAAATAACTGGAGGGTCTTCTCCGAAGAGAACCTTACAGGTATAGTAATAATCTCTGAAGCGAAAGCCGCGAACATGACACACACACAACACACACCCAAGTTATATATATTTTTATTATTATTTCTCCACCAAACCCCAATCCCTTTTTTCCCTGACGTGTATATTTACAGGGGAAAGTAGTCTTCTTCCCAGGGTGGCTACTTTTGGAGACTAGCCATTGACTTTCCCGTGTGCACTTTCCCAAAATACACAATCTTGTGTACGTTTGCCCGTCCCCAACTATCCCTCCATTTTTTCGCTGCTAACCACATTCAAGGTTTTCATTTTCATCATGTTCCCAAAAGAAAACTATTCATACAAAAATAAATCTTGTGTGTACGCAACTTTCTTTTTAAAAGAGAAAAGGAAAATATATACATAACCATAGCCGTAGAAAGGCAGAGAAAAGAAGCAATGTAGCTTGTACAGTCTTGACTTTCCTTTTCTTTTCCTAATTCCAGACGGTTAGTCTGTCCCCAGAAAATTTACACACAGAGGTTTTTGGTTGACTGCACTACCAGTATTCAGAAAACGACTGTTACCAGCTGACAACTTTTTAGTAATAATAGAACCGTGTGTATGTGTGTGTGTATCTGCACTTCTCTTTTTCTGTATGCGTATCTAAATAGGAGAACACAAATAAGGTTATATCTCTCTCTCCCTACACGCATATTCCTATTACATACACGAGGAGAATGCAACAGTATAACGAACATCACTCCTTCCTTCCTTGTTTGCTTCTGAAATATTGTTTCTTGAAGAAGAAGAAAAAAACTGACTGTGAGTTGCTTTTCTATCCTTTTTTCCAAGAGGAAAAACTAGGAGTCATAAATAGCTGGGAAAATAGCAACAGCAGCATCCAGAGGAAGTTGCTACAAGGAAGCAAACTACAATGAGAAACATTACACTACATGGCCCATCTACCCGGTATAGGTATATCCACGTGTGGATATAAAACAGTTTAAAAGGGGCTTCTTTTTGCTTGACAAAATTTTTAACACAACCTTTTTCTCTGACTCCACTACAAACGCTTAAACCATTCACATATTTCATACTGGCTGCATTCACCATTACAAGTGAAGGGTATCTCGAAGTGAAAATATGTGGGAGAGAATGAAAAACTGGGTATGGCATCTATTACACGGGGATATTATGATGACCGTATAAATGCCTTCAATATTTTTCCCCGTACAAAATGGGCATCAGCGACAAGCGCAAAACGGATTACGTTCAGACGACAAAACGGAGACTTGGCGGTATAAAAAGCGCTCCCGAAATTACATTTGAGAGCCATAAAAGTACACCTACGCCTCAATCACTTTCCGAAAATCACTTATTTCCTCTTGGTGAATTTTCCTTATATGGATCCGCGAAATGCACTTTCTATCGTTGTAAAGTATACACATTATGTTTAGCCTTCCGGTAATGACATATACAAAAATAATATATAGCGACAGTCAGAATGAAAATTTTCCTGCCATATCACTTTATCAGCTTTGGAAACGCCAGAAGCATGCAAGAATGCGACGTGACATTAGTATTTTGCTGGCGTATTTTAATTAAAAGTTATATATAAGTCAAACAGTTCTCTCTGGCATCCTGTACAAGATAACTGGGAAAATTATATGACAAGTATTTTCCTTTCCCATCATGACCGTTTGTGTAAAAGGATTTTGGGGTAGTTTTAATAGAAAGAAAATAAGAATGTAAAACCTGACCTGAGTTGGAGAAATATAGAAGCCGGAGGATACAAATTTTTTGGAGAATTTACCAAGATAACTGGAAATAGACTCAGTGACTGTGTGTGATCGTATCAGTTACGTATAATATGTATCTTAGATGTATATTCTTCCGTAAATGTGTTTTCAATGGAGGATTGAACAAGCCATCATCTAATCCTGGTTAAGTATACTTATGATGACGTATCCGCCTGCCTTTTAGCGTGTTTTTCTGGGAAAGGAATATAAGGAGAAGTTTGATATATTTTTATGACAAAGTCGTTAAGCTTGAGGCGATAATGAAGTAATAAACGAGGAAAGAAAACAGATTTGAGATTTATCTCTGAAGAATCCATTTTGTTGCCGTGTACGAATTACGAATGCTTTCTCCGGATTTCTTTTTTTTCTCCCCTGCTCTCTTTTGGCAGGTCGTCCTCATGAAAAATGATGATTTCCTCGAGTTTCTGGCTTTATCTTTTTTTACTCATCTCGGGATTTTTTATTTCTTGATTTGTTTCAGGTTCGGTGTTTGTAAATGATGAAGTGGATACCACATCCGAATCTACCTATAGCATATTCCAATCACTTCAATCGGGACCTTTCTCGCCTAGTTCGCCAGGCGAGCCGTATTTTGACGCAACTATTCCAAGAAATGTAACAGCCCTTGTTGGAAAGACTGCGTACCTGAGCTGTCGAGTGAAAAATCTGGGAAATCGAACGGTAAGCGTACAAATCAATTTTCTAGCATTCTCTTCAAAATTCTGGTTGGTGGTTGTAGCAGCGCATATATATACCGACTTCCCTTCGTTGTTGCAAACAATTTACAGTCGACTGGATAATGAAGCTTATTGTGAAGTCAACCATTTTCTTATATTTTAGCATAAGAAAGAAAGTAGCATTCTGATTTCTGGGAAAAGGTAATTTAAGGTAATGAAAAATGTAAAATAGTCCTCGTAAACATGTAGAGATGCTCCTGTATTCTTAACGTCTCATTTTTCTGAATCCGTAATATTATACATAATACATACACACCCTCAAATGGGACTATTCATTATGCAAGTTCAAAATGACAATGAAATGGAATCAACAACAATAACAGCTCTGGTCCAACTTTCCCTTTCGCAGATAAGACTGGCTCGAAAGGAGCCAGTGCCAACGATAACGTTCTTTGTTCTCGCGCTCATTTATGAATTCAGTACTTGTCGAATGCTTCCCGTAAGCAACTCAACCCTTTTCGTTCTGTGTAGAGTTCGAAGAAACAACAACACTGACTTTCCGAAGAGGATTGCAATATATACAAAATAGTCAATGTTCACAGTATTGTTAATGTACCTTTTAACTTATAAGTTTATACTGTGTACGATGGTCCGGGTACATACACTACCAAAGGGTATGTACATACTTCCATGAATGATAATGCCAATTCTTAAGGAGCATTGGAACAAGTTCGTTAAAGGAAGCCAATAGACAATGTTTTCACAGGAAAGAAATAAAGTTATTGCATCCTGCTTTCTGCCAACAACCAGGGAAATAGGAAGAGGCTTGGCTGCCGTTTTGTTAACATTATATTCCCTGTCTTGTTAGTAGTATCATTGTCGTCATCAAGAAAGAGTGTGTACACAATAAAGAATTGAAGAAACGAAATAAACATTGTTTTTGGAATTGGTACTTGTACAAGGTTCAATGTGCATCTCTCTCTGTGCAAATGCTCCTGTTGTGAGGCTCTTATATATTTCAAACTTTCCCTGTGTCCTTTTTACACTTGCCTACTACATGTTGCAAAGTGCTGTAATATTAAGTGGAAAGTGAAGACACAGTTACATATCTCTCTCTCTCTCTCTCGCTCTTTTCTTTATTTAGGTAGTTTTCACAAGGGCATATAAAACGGACAATGTGTACTCAGTATTCCGGGTGAGGAGCTGTAAAACTGACTATCCATTTTCACAGAAAATACATATTGCATACATATACGAGCGTATTACACTGAGAGAGAGAGAGAAAATTTGCTTTGTTTTCCCTGCAAGTCAGACATTAAGGCTGCTACAGAATATTTTATTGAAAATTTAAACCTTTCCTTGTTGTTCGTTCATTGCTCTCTTCCCGTTCCTAATAACTGGATGCAAATGTCTATCCTTGGTGGAGGATTATTATTACAGTAAAGGCCGTGAGCACATTGCTTAACATTTTGTCGTCTCCATTCAGATACAGTGGAATGAATGGTCCTGTATCAGTTCTCAGTGTAAACAACAACAGTGTTACTCTCTCCAAATAGGCATGCGTGTATGTATATGTGTGTATATGTAATGGTGGCAATGGTAGCAATAGTGAAAGCAATAAAATGTGACTTTCACTCTCTTTCGGAATCCGTGCCAGAAAGAATACACATACAATTTATGTTTATATAACGTTTATGGAGTAAGATAAACTGAAGCTACTCGAGGATATATAAACCGCTGAAGAGAAAGACCAGAAAATATTTATGCATTTTATCTTCTCTTCATTTCGTTTCTGGTATACGAGTACCGGGAGGCGATGATGATGATGATGATGATGATGACGATGATCGTAGGAAGTAGGAGGCGGAACGCTTTTTTTCCTGCTGCCCTATTTATTAGAAATGCCAAAGAGGGGAAAACTTTTCTGTTACACAAAAAAAATAAATGCGTTTTATTTTGTTTGCAAGTTTAAGCCTTCTTCTCTTTTTCTTCAATCTCCAGACAGATGACTGTGAATGCAGGCATGGGCAACTGTAATTTTCAAACACTGACAAATATTCATTAAAGCCGAGACGCAGGAGCTCTTCATCACGTCAAATGAAGGAGTGTATGGCATACTTTACTCGCTTTCTCAAGTATAGATTTGGGAAATTTTCTCCGCATCCAATAATTTGTTTATTTTCAAGCAACACAGAGAGAGAGATGGAGAGAGAGACGATTCTTTTTATGTATCTCTGCAGATCTCTCTGCTGGTTGTTGCTGATTTAAACAGTTTTTCTTGTTTTTTTTTATGAAATACGCTCATAATTCGTTCAATTTGTTATGCTTCTTTATTCCAACCTTAGACAGGCAGAAAGCACAAAGAAAATGAAAATAAAAGGGATTGTATGTAAACAAGCTGAGAACATTAATAATTTTAAAAATTACACATTTTCACGTATTCTTTTTGGTAGAAAAGTAAAATTTTGCTGAGTATGCTGACGGGAAAAGTTGTTTACCCCTCGCCGATAAAATCAGCAGGATGTTTTCTCATTTATACGTTACGTTATAAATTTTCGACTGTCACGCTTCCTGTGTTTAAGTTAACGACATCGCAGACGGTAGCGGAACGGTGAGAGCGCTAGTGAGAACTGTTTACCCCAAAAAGTTGTTTCCTTCATCGAGGATTTTTTGGGTGATGCTAAAAACCTGGCTGTATTTTTTGCTTTGATTCTTTTTTTGCTACCCTGCTGCTTTTTTCAAAATTTCCTTAGAAGACTATTAAAAGTCAGTGGAGACCCTCCCTGTTTGATTAAAGGGTTTTATCCCAATGATAAACAAGCGTGTTGATTTACAAAAGCAATGTGATATTTCTGGAAAGTTTCATATAAATTATTATTTTCTCTATTAAATCGTTCACGTAATTTTGACGTGGGCGCTTTATTTGTATTAATACGCCCGACAGGACACGATGAAAGACAGATTTACGTAAACGCAATCAACACTAACACTTTATTTATTTTGTACACTTCAAATGAAATTAGTTTGAGTTACCGTTAGAATGAGCACTGAAGTTGAAACTGTGTAAAGTCAAAGTGTGAATTTAAGCAAGTCTAATTAAGGGTAAAAAAGGCAAAAGTCTAAATTGGGAGGTTCACAGGAACAGAAATTGGTAGTGGATTCCATTTATGCCGTTACAACATCGAACATTTTAGCACGGAATCAGGTCGATCTATTTAGGCATGGTAAACTGCGCAATATTATTCTAATCTCAACCTCAGCGTGTTAACAGGTTCATTTTTTTTACGTAAACGGTAATGGTAATGCACACATATGTCGTTGTGCGCTATGCTATAGGGCATATTACCCATTAAACGCACTTTTTTGTTGTGTTAATCGCCACGTGTTGTTAGTTTCGTAAAACGTTATATGAATTTCATTAAAATTCGCAAATAGGTGTTATGTCG
>JAHZNE010001796.1:0-12475 GCA_027744055.1 Callyntrura sp. NNG-2020
CTGGAAAATTGAATTGTCGTAGTTTATGAGTTTACATTGTGTTCAATTCATTTATACGGTCATAAATATTCTGTAAATACCTAGTTTACTCCCATTACGTCCTTGAAACTTCTTCATGTTTAGCGTTTTAGAGCAGGGTACAGGAGCATAACTGAATGCACTAGTGCTGTGCAATATGAGCATATTCCAGTAAGCCAGGCATAAACAAGTATGCCAATTTTAAGCAAATATATTAAAAGTAAAAATCTACGTACTTTTTGATTCTCAGAATTCCATTTCCTATAACTATACTGGTACAACGTCAAAGTATTAAATATATGTACTGTATGTGTTAGGCATCTGAGTATACAAGACTGCATTAATAGCATACAGTACAAGAAAACCCGACACCCTACATGATTTCACGGGCATGCGAAAAATGTTAATTGCCTTTTACAACCATTAATTTAAAAACATACGAAGTGCATTTGCAAATTAAAACATTTTTGCATGTGCCACAGTTGTTTTGATGTTTCACCACCACGCAATACTTTTGGTAGTGGTAGACTAATCGCAATGTCATTTTGCTGCTTCCATATTAATGGCAATAAAAATGTAATAGTGTATCCTGCTTCGAACAAAGACAGTTAGTACTGGAATTCAGCATTTTTTCCTTTCTTTGCATTTGTTTGAAAACGTTTGGAACAATATCATCATCATGGCATCAATATCATTTATCATCTTCCGCATTTATTTCATATTACTACTTATTTGATGTTTCAGTATATGGCTTTATCTAGACGTTAACTTGTGCCCCCTGAAATAGACATATATTAATTATTAGAATATTAAGCATTCTTCGTTTCCTCTTCTTTGAACAGACGCATGATGAAATTATATGGGTACGCCCCATTAAGCTGTCAGTTAGTAGTATTAGCAGGTTTTATCAGGCAAACACCTTTTTGCCTGGTAAATAATTTTTTCTTGTTCGTGCATGAGGACAGTGTAGACGGATTAAAAATCTGTGATATTTGCACATATTTGTAAAATATATTATAGTCTGTAATATAAAACTTTCATGGTGCTCATACCTAAACTAAAAATAAGATTCATAAGCAACTACCTATCACGCCTTTAGAATCGGTATGTAATTCAAGATATGCATTGTAATGTTATATTGGGCATATGTGTATCATGTTGGCATAAACTTACAAAATGACATGGCAAACGTTTATGTTGTGAAATGCGAGTCGGCGAGACTCGGAAGAATGCACCTGTTATGCTTTAACACTTTCTACACATTAACAGTTCAACAGGTTATTGTGTTTAATTAATGATTGTCATTTGCTTCCATTTCGCAATTTGAAGGTTTTGACAGGAAGGATCAATGCGAATCGAACATGTTATATGAAATGCAATCCCGTGAACATGGAAGGGAGTGCAATGCAAAAGTANCAACAGGTTATTGTGTTTAATTAATGATTGTCATTTGCTTCCATTTCGCAATTTGAAGGTTTTGACAGGAAGGATCAATGCGAATCGAACATGTTATATGAAATGCAATCCCGTGAACATGGAAGGGAGTGCAATGCAAAAGTAATGAAAGCGTGATGATGAAGAGTGTAGAGTGACATGGCTGTTTTTTAACATTGAATATTTTAATGCATACATGTTACCTTTAAGAATGTGTGATTTACTAGAAAATGTTTAAAACATACTGTCTCAATCTCTACCGGAGTAGAATGTTTGATTCCTGTGGGGGAACGACGTAACGTTTCCTTCTTCAGACCACTACCGTTTCTTTTGAGCCAATCGGAAACGGGAACCACTGAAGGAGACCAGATTCTTCCTCTCCATTATGCTGTAATGTGAAAGTCGACGAGTGGAGGAGAAATAGTGATAATGTTGGCTATGGCTCACTTCATTTAGGTAATGCAAGCCGTCCTCTGTTCTCATTATTACTCTGACTTTTGAACGCGACGGTATGCAAGTACCAGTATCCTCCAACCCGAAAATTAAATCTTTGTTAATCGAACGCTCTTTCCCTTTTTAAATATTGTTTAATTATTGATTAATTTTATATTAATTACTCAGTTAATTAATTCAGTTATAGTTATTGTTGTCCCCTGAGTAAAAATGAGCGCCGGTAGAAGCCGCGGTGGTAAAAATAATCCCAGAGGACAGGGAAAACCTTTCCAAATGGTGCCCGACGACGAAGATAGTTGGCCCACCATGGGACAAAGTGCACCCAAGCCCCCACCCGGAGCCTGGGGAAAAGTCCCCCCATCTGGTGCTGGAACAAGTGGTAATATAAACAAGGCTGCTGTTGCTGGAAATGATATTGCCACCAGCGGTTCATGGAGAAGTGCGGGCAAGAATGATGAACAGACAAATGTGGCACCAGGAATGATATCAGATACAGGTATTATACTAAATATAATACAAAAATATTAAATATGAAACTGCGAGGTAAAAGGCACAAATTATAACAATATGGTTACGTTTTGTAGGAGGAGGGAAAGCTCCTCCAGGAAAAGGGGTTCCAAGTCAAGCAGCTGCGCCAAATAAGGAAGCCAATATTTCCCCCGCGTCTGCTACTCCCACAGGAGGTAAAACAAAACTACAGAATTTATAAATTTCATCTTTTATCTCAAATGGGCTTACAACTTTTGTTAAACACATACAACAGCTGCCGTACCCCCAGCCGTAAAATGGGCTTGGGGAACCCCCCAAGCTGCGCCTACAAACGCCCCTACGGTTACCCACGCAGCATCTAAAGTCCAACCAAGTACCCCATGTTCAATTTCGAAACATAAGGACACTTATCTTGCATATGACCCTGGTACTGGTGAGGCTACTCCCGCCAGTAGTACTTCTCAAAAGGTGGTTCCACAACGCCGAGGGATTCCCGTAAGTAGAGATAGAATGGATAAAAAGAAATTGAACAATCCGGATTTCATTACGAACCAAGTGGATCTCTGCGACGTGGTTCAATCACGACCAATTACGGATGAGGGTCAGGCTAAGACGAAAAAGGGAACTTTCGGAAGACAGATTGATTTGACGACTAACTATTACCCATTGGAATCTTTGGTAACTTTAAACAAATGAACGAAATACAATTTTCTTGAAAGCGAAGCAATAACGATGTCTCTTTTTGCTTTAGACAAATTTCAACGTGTTCCAGTACCATGTGGATTACAAGCCCAATGAGGAACGGACTGATATTAGAAAGAAGCTGGTGCGAGTTCACGAGAAAACGTTGGGAGCATTCATATTTGATGGGCAGGCTATGTACACGCCACACAGATTAATAAAAAACGTAAGTTGCGTGTGACTTGTTAACGCATTTCTTTATTTTATATCGTAATCTTAACATGTTGTTTGAAACATGTCATTAATAGAATGTGATAAAAACGAAAGTATTTTTTATGTTAATTACAGCCACTGTTGCTATACTCCATGAATGCGAGTAACGGTGTAAAAACGCAGCTTAGTATCAAGCTTGTCTCAGAAATTACTCCGGTGGACCCTGTATTTCCTTCAGTAAGTTTGAAATATATTTATTCAAATCTATTATTCTGTTATCATGTCACCACCATCACATGTTTTCCACACATCATCACTAAACAAAAAAGTTTCCAATGGGTGGTCTTCCAACGGATTTTCTCAGCTAGGCTCAGTTTATTTACATTTTTTTAAACAGTTTTAAACCTTGATTTAAAACCATCTATAATTTTTCTATTTCTCTATTGATAAATACACTTTCTAGAGTGGCATCTTAACCGAATAATATTTAGCGAAATTATAACGAGTTTGCATTTGTACTAGGGTGTACAACATCATTTTTCGGAACATCATGACTACGTTAGGACTCGAACCTATGGGTAGATTCTACTACGACCCAGAAAACAAATCAGTTGTACCGGAGAGAAAGTTGGAATTATGGCCCGGTTACATAACTTCGGTCCGTAACCACGAGAACAAAATGTTGCTCAATTTGGAACTAACCCACAAAGTGGTCCGGTCCGACAGCGTGCTCAATTTTATGAACAGCATCAAAGCATCTTTCAGCAACAATGGGGGAGCTAAGGGTCGTTGGGATTACAAGCAGGAAATCACTAAGCAATTGTTGGGCTCCGTGGTGATGACCAGCTACAATAAGAAACACTATCGCGTCGACGACATAAAATGGGATGTCAATCCCGAGCACGAATTTAAAATGAAGGACGGGAACAGCCAATCTTACAAAAATTACTATAAATCCCAGTACGGCATGATTATAAAGGACAGTAAGCAACCCATGTTGGTGTCCCTCCCCAAAAAGAAGGACTACCACAGGGGAGCCAACCAACCGATTTACTTGGTACCCGAAACTTGTCAGATGACAGGACTCACCGATTCAATGAGAAAGGACATGCATCTCATGAAGGATCTGTCCAATCATTTGGTGATGACGCCAGCACAGCGACTGGTTAAAGCGAATGGGTTTATCACTAGGATGTATAGGGATGACAGGATTGTTGCTGAATTTGAGCGTTGGAATCTAACTGTTGGAAAGTATCCTGTGCGGTGCGCAGGGCGGGTGGTAGAGTTGGATGAACTGGTTGTTGGAGGAGGAAAACTGGGACTTACACAAAAGGTTAAACAGGATAAACCAGGAGAGTGGGCTAATTTGTTAAAAAGTGGGTACATTTCTGGTGCAATTTTACTTCTTGATAAACAGAGTAGATTGGGAACGAAAATCTAATTTTTTAAACATTTTTTTCAGACAAGCCGATGCTTTCTACTGTTCCATTACGACGGTGGATCATCATCTCGTGCCCAGGCAGTGAACAATTAACGGATCAGATAATCATGTCGTTTAAGAGTATTGCAAAGTCTATGAATTTTGCTATCGATAATCCGGTCATTCGGTAAGGGTCTCCAGCTTTCGGCACTTTTATGAATGGGCACGTGACAGTATTGACAAATTAATGTAAATATTTTATTTTTCAATTCATGTTTCAGCTTTTCATTACGGGATGTTCGACCAACCACGTATTCATCCATTATCCAGCAACTGTATGATCAAGCACGTAAAAACGTGCAAATGTTTGTAACTGTCCTTCCCAACAACAATCCGGAAGTTTATACTGCTATCAAGCGAAAGTGTTATTGTGAACTTGGAGGTAGGGCAATAACTAGAACAAATTATCCTTTTCTTCTGATGAAATTTAAAAAAATACATTTTCTGTCAAAGCATTTTATACTTTTAAAAGTGTCATCCCAATGCGTGGTAATGAGAACGTTGATGTCGAAAAATCTATCATCTGTCGTATCCCGATTGGTTGTGCAAATGAATGCCAAGCTTGGTGGTGAGCCTTGGGCAGTAGAGGTGCCTTTAAAGGTATCACTTTTTTTTATCAAATCGTCCTAAATATTCCCATAAATATTTTATTAACAACTTTCTTTCTGCTATGTAGAATTTGATGGTTGTCGGTTATGACGTTTACCATGCTGGCGCTCAGAACAAACGAACTCCCAGTGTAGGGGCTCTCGTGGCGTCGACTGCCCCCAATCTGACCAAGTACTTTGCGAACACGTATTTTCACAAAAATAGAAATGAACTGAGCATCAACCTGTGCTCTGCCTTTAGAAGTAAGTACGCCGACCCACCCACACTTACTCACAAATAATACGGAAACGTTAATAAAAATGTTTCCAAAAATATTGCACGTTTTCACTGATATCGGTTTATAGATGCACTGGCAGCTTATCGTGATCAAAACAATGGGAGGTTACCAGGTCGCATCATTTTATATCGGGATGGCGTGGGTGATGGACAGTTGTCGTACATTTACAACACTGAATTGACTCAAATTAAGGTAAGACGAAGAAACTAATGCTCATGGATAATATAGACTTATCTTTGTGATAACACTTAATTAATTTAATGTTCTGCTTATCTAACTCCCTGTTACCGAACAGGAAGCCATTGACTTGGTGTATTCTGGACAAACATGTCTCCCCAAATTTTCGTTTATTGTGGTCACTAAGCGTATTCACACTCGAATTTATGGACCTGTTGAATCAGCAGCTGGAACAGGCAGAGTGGAAAATGTCAATCCTCCTCCTGGAACGATTGTTGACGACGTAATAACTCGACCCGAAAGATACGATTATTACATTATCAGTCAAAATGTTAACAACATTAACGCTACAGTGAGTCCCACTAGCTACAACGTTCTTTGCGATGAGCAAGGTCTGGAACCGGATAAAATGCAAAGACTCACCTTGAAACTTTGTCATTTGTACTTTAACTATGCCGGTACAATTGCAGTTCCAGCTCCGTGTCAGTTTGCGCACAAGTTGGCGTATCTGACTGGAATGTCTTTGACGACTCCTACAAATTGTAAACTCGAGAATCTGTTGTATTACTTATAAAGATTCGTTTGAGTTCGCAAGGGTTAGCGGTGACTAAAGACATTTGCTAAGGAAAAATAAAAATTTGTATTATATTTAATGGTTCAGTTAATATTTTAAAATGTTATCAATGATTGGTGTCGTAGGTGTATGCCTTGAATACTATTACTTTATAAACGGGAACAATTATTATGGGATGTAATGAAACTTTGTAATTTATTGGAAATGATTTATAAATATGAATGTTATAGGTACTACGGTAACATGAATGAAATTTTGAAATAATGCAAAAATGTTGCTATGAGAAATTATTAAGGATAATTAAAATTATATCAAATATTTTATTTATGTACATCCATTTAAATGATCTTTGATTCGCTCATTCAAATGATCGAATTTGAATTTGATCCAATTCTTTATTTACTAGTAAGAGAAACGGAATTCAAGGGAATTATGATGTAATGTACTTTTTTAAATTTTGTAAGTACATGAAAGGGTGAGGTATTCAAGATATTTCTATTAGAGGGGATTTTAAAGTTCAACCTGAGCTAACTAAACTAACTAACTTTTGAAACTAACTTTTATTATTTATTACGAACTATTAAGTTCGTTAAGTTATTATTCATTTTTTAATATTGTCTCTATTTTAATATAAAGAGCGTGGGTGATGTGATGTTATCCCTATTTAATATGATTTATGTAGAAATTGAATAATATTTAGGAAACATTTATTAAATGTGGTAGACGTTGTTAAAATTACGTAATAAATTATTTAAAACTGCTCAATGTTCAATGAACAGTTGTTTAAAAAAATGTTCTTCAGCCACTTGCAAATCCCATTTCCTGGCATGATGTCCAAGCACGGTTTGACTTAACGCCGTTTAAAATTTGTTTTACGTCTAAAATATCCTTGAGGTATCGTAGGTGGAATTCCAGTTTCAGACGAAGGCCAGAAAGACGCTAGCTAGAAAGATGCTAGGTAGAATATTTTATCTAGAATTATTCTGTAGCTAGATTTATCGTAGCTAAAAAACTTTACCTCTAAAATTTTACTTAGAATATTTTAGTTCGATTTCTTTGTCAAAATGAATTTAGTTAGAATATTTTACCTAGAATATTATATTCCAAAAATCAGTTTAACCTTGCACACGCAATACAATGTAATGTTTTTAACATGTAATGAAGGTTTTAATTAGATTCCGCAACATATAAAATATAATATGGCCATAGTTAAAATAAAAATTTCACATTCCTCTGTTTAGAATGCAGGAAGTCAAGATAACATTCTCAGTTTGTTTTGTGACAATGGCAGTATATAGGATCTTATGAATCTCAGTACTTCACAAATGACCTCTTTTAATTAGAAAAACGACTTTTGTTAAACATTTCACAGGGAGAGGAGAAGTATGCATGGCAAATAAAGTGATATAAGTAAAATTAAAAAGAAGGAATATAATAAATTTCCGAAAGAGGTTAAGTCAATAGCATCTGTAGTACACATATATTTGGACATTTCTTGTTAAATATGCCTAGTATATGATTTCGTTTATATTTATTTTTTAAACATCTAATATTCTACCTAGTTTGATAATTGCAACAATTTATAAAGAACGATGCTACCACGCATTTCTAAAAAAAATTGTTTCTAAAAGTTGTGATGCTTTCCGCCATAAAAGAAAGATCGAGCTAAAGCAGTTTATAAATAAAATAGTTCTAGCTAAAATATTTTCTAGGTATTAAATATTCGACCTATAATACTCTAGGTAAAAAAAATCTAACTTTTTCTAACTCTAAATTTTCTAGCCACAAAAACTTCTAACCATAAAATTTACTAGCCTCCATATTCTACCTAAAAGTCAATCTAACTAAAATTTTCTAGCCAGCGTCAGAGAGCCAACTGTCGCATGTCGGATCATTAGCTTCATCGTCGTTGTTCGGGATTGGCTATTCCAGTTCTATGTGTTTGTGGTCGGGAACTTGAATTTTTAATTCTATTTTCACTATTGAATAGCTATTGCCAATGGCTTAGCGAAGTTCGAAGTAGGGGTTTCAGAGGGTTATATACCAAGAGGGGTGCACGGAAGCGGTCAAAATTCAAATGTCCTCTAAATTGACTCAAATTTAGCGCAAATGCAGATATTGTACAAATATAATAAGAATTGTAAAAAGTCTAGAGAAGGGGAGAAAAACTGCTTTTTAAGTATTTGAAAAGAAGTTAGAAAGACCATACTCTGCAAAAAGATTAAATTTGGTTATGCCCGTGCGATTTTCCGTTGATCCGTCTTCGTAATCTGCACTCTTGGCGTGGCGAATGCGAACGTACTACGCAAATATACATATATCATATATCACTGTCGCTGCTTATGTTTATATTATAATGTAACAACATTTAGATGCAGTATGATAATTTCAGCTTTTTTTATGTTAGTAAAACTTCAATTATGACTGGTTACTCCCTGTTACAAACTTTTTTATTTAACTACCAAGATCAATTTTAAAACTTTAATCAGTCCTTACATGCAACAAACATTTTTCACTAGATGTCTACTCATTTCTTGTTAAGCCGCATCTATGTCGGAACTCCTGTCCTTTTTCGTGTATCCACTTATTCGAAACTGTAACAATAAATAAACGCACATAATGTTTCAAGCTTGGCAAATAACTACTCGCGCCTACAATATTTTCAAACAAATAAATCCACATATAATAAGCCGGTTCGTGTGTCGATGCGATGCACAAGGGGGTCATCCTGTTTTGTTAACCAAGCTGCTTTACTAATTCTCGAGTTGGAGCGCTCATTAACTCCAGTAACCACATTGACGATCATGGCGGTTTCAAACTAAACCAAAATTCAAGAATTATTTACAAAATTTACGTTAGTTGTCTCTAATCTAGATGGTATGACCTATATAGTTACCCGTGGTCTAGCCAAGTCCTTAATTTTTTCTATTTCCCCGCTGTGGATAACACTTTTAAAAGACCATATGGGAGGATCTACATTCAGCAGCTCTTCTTTAATTGGTCCAATAAAATAATATGGGTGATTCCTTGTTGAATAGTAACACTTCAACTTCGGGTCAATTGAAGACAACGAACTATCATCCCCGCGACAAAGCGCTTTATATTTGTCCGACAGCTCACTGTGAGTCATGGAGGTTCCATCATTCGCCCCCGCGACAGCCTGCGCTACCTGCTCCACAAAAGCGTCCAACTTCAATCCAGTCAACTGGGAAAGAAAATCTTTCCCCAAATCCAGCGTTTTCTTAATATCCTCCGCCCAGACAAGATAATCCTGAATTTCGGCCTTGGATACTTTAATCATTGCTTTCGTTCCGCTCACCGCGGAAGAGCGCGACCATTGTGGGGGTGATGGGGTTACCGTTTCATTGCTTATATTGCCAATGGTTGGGGGACTCCACTCCCCTTCCGGAGGCAGACGGTACAAAGCTTCTTTAAACCACTGAATAGCAAAGTCATAGTGTTTAGCATTGTAACCTTGTCGACCAAGCTCAAAACAGTCTTCCACAGAGAGCTCCACCGTACAGCAGGAATCTCCTATGGCGCCTCGCGCCAAAGAATGGGCATCCAGTTTGTAGGTGTCCTGAAGTCTAATCAAACCCAGGGCCGCTCCACTAATGTCTTCCAGGTCAGGGAAGGAAGTGGTGTCATGCAACTCTTCAATTCTCCTTCCAAATTCTAACAGAAGCCACATAACTGCAAATTAGACCCTCTCCCAAAAATACCCCCGTCTCCCCTTCTTCACAGGGTTACCTCAATTACCTTTAAAATTGGCCCGATCTCCTGCCAAACCCACCATCTCCGCCAAATCCAACGTGAGCCCTTTCACCAGCAAAAACGCGTTGATTGGATTGCCACTGTCGTCATTATCAACGCTCCTTCCCCCCGAATTTCTATGTCGGGAGAGCCCCCTGGAAAATTCATGTCTTTGTTTCAGCAGCGTCAAGCGCTGTTCCTCTTTTCGGATGTACAACTCAATGGCACGATTCACCTCCCGGCGGAGATATATCAACGACTCTAGATCCGAGGAAGACGTAAATATTTCACAATTCACTGCACTCAAGAAACATATCACAAGGAGGAAGAGTCCTGGGGTAACCGGCGACATTTTTTGCAGCCTTGGGATGATGATAGTGATGATGACTCGAACTGTGATGGTGATGATGACAATTTCTCTTCATAATGCACAATGACTGCGTACATTCATGGAGCTGTCTATCATCCTCCTTTGATACAAATTATCCTCCAATTTTCTTGAGGTTAGATAATATTACCAAACTCATTAGCGTTTATCTTATCGTTTTTCCTTGCGGTATTGTGAAATAATGGGACGTTCTCTGAATTCATGAATATTTTCACGAAAATGACAATTTGGCGTGTGTGTAATTTCCCTAGCTGCAATTCCCTTCTCTCTGCCGACTTGGTGACCAGGTTACACACTAGCTGAACAAGAGTGCTCAAGCCCAAAATGGGATTTAAGTGCCCGATAAAATGTCAAAGACAGGCAGTGTCACAGCTCGAACCCACTTTTCTCAGGACGACGAGCGACTGACTTAACTACCCTAACTGAACATTCTATTTGTTCTATTTTCATCTTTTGTAAATTTTTTGGTGGTGGTGGTGGTGGGGATGACGATGATGATGATGATGGCGACGACGACGCTGAAGGTTAGCCCGACTAATCTTTATTGTGTGATGGGTAATGTAACATGATAAGGACAACGATGAGCATCCCGGTATAAAATGAAATAGAGTGGTGCCGCGCGTGAGACGAGACAAAACAGAGAGAAGGGAGGAAAAAAAGAAGGAGGAAAAGAAATGATTGCACGGTTGACAGAGCACACCTACCTAATTTTAAAGAGCATCAACGAACCGTTGTTGTCTTTATAGTACACATGTTCCGATTTTTTCGGTTATGTGGTGAGTTTCTCATCAAAAAATGTAACGCGATAGGGGCACTTCAGTGGTATCATCTTCACGATGACAATATCGTCTCTCTCTCTCTTTCTGAATATCATCTCTTTTCCTCTTATTTCATAGCGTTTGTTCCTTCGTGGTAGCAGCAGCAACAGCAGCTACCGTGTAGGTACCGGGTAGTGGCAAGAATCTGTACACAGAGAATCGCTCAACCATGTCATCATCATCTTCGTCATTGTTGTCAGCATCACCGTCAGTCATTCAATAAAAAACAGTAGTTAACTGTCAAAATTGAGTTGTGTGTGAGAGAACGATACTGGGATGATGAGAGAGTGCGAAAGGGGCTTTGTACAGCAAAGACAGTCTAATTTTCTGTAGAGAATGCGGCTGGCGATATTTTTGTGATTTAATAGACAGTTTTACGGGATCCAATCATCACCAACATCATCATCGTCGTCATCATAATATTGCTTTTTTGTGAAAACGCAAGCATGCACAGGACGGAGAGATGCTGTTACAGCCTCTTATATAATCTTTACCTTTTTATTGTAACTCTACCCAGTTTGCTATAAAGTTTACATATGTTCGACTGTGCGTGCGTGTGTGAGTAGTAGGCCACATAAGCATTTAGTAGGTACGATCGTCAACCCCATAAAATTCAATCTACTGTGAGTGGGGGAGCATCAAAAAAAATTTTTGGGGAGAGAGAGAGGGAGTACGTGTTTGGTAGAATGAAGTGCACCAGCCCAGGTTTATTATTTTATTATGTTACGTTACGGCAAAGTTGAGTTGCGGATAGGTAGTCTTTTGGTACATCTTCTCTTTTCCTGGGTCTTTGCTTTGTTCGTTTTCATTCGCAACGCAGTTTTCTGCTTCCCTAAATTTGAATAATAAATAAAACTACAAATAAGCATGCAAATGTTGTAAAACGGAAAGACGTGTAGTGTGTGTGTGTGTGTGTATGGAGGGAGTACATGTGTACATACAATTTACAATACAGAGGCGGACATTTAAAATGCCGTTTGCTGACATGTGTACAATCGTTTCAAAGGGGTTGGCAGCTTGCAAAAAATTACGACGTGAAACAAAACGGCTACTAACAATAATGATTAGTGGGACGGTTAGGGACGCACGTAGACAAACAGTTTTTGCAGCA
>JAHZNE010001797.1:0-10801 GCA_027744055.1 Callyntrura sp. NNG-2020
AATACAAAATGGAATATAGAAATAGAAATATATATTGAACTAAACACAATGAGACTACAAGAAATTGTAAGTTCTGTTGCCGCGAGATTCCAACTAAAAGCGGGACTGGAACCATGAACCTCGGGACTAGAATTATAAGAGGAACCCTATGTTGGAAGGGGCCTCGGGATGTCGCCTAGTCATGATTGGTACTTCTTTCTAAGTTAAACTGTTTCACGTATGATATTTTCGGACTAATTTTGTCAAATAAATAAGAATATTTACTGTGTACGAAGAAGTTCCGTTAACCTTTTAAATTTTCAGTTTAAGTTAGCAAAAATGAAGTGAGTTGAAACTAAACTGAGAAATCAGTATTTAAATAAGCGCTTAAACAGATCGACCGCTTACAATAAAGTAAATGTTTTTTCGTAGAAATCGGAATTAACAGTTTTAGTTTTGTATAGTACGCACTTCTTATAAGTCAACATTCAAAATCAGGAATAAGTAATTTAAAATTGTAAGTCGTTACCGTTAGGAATAATGTATCTCTGAATCTTTCCCGGTACAAGCCTTTCACAACATTCGACGCGTATGTTATTCAAACCGGAGCAGTCATTGTAATGATACATTTCCACTTGCGTTTGAATACCACAAATGGCCGTTTTAGGAGGACACACCTTATAATCCGTCCAGTATGACCAGTCCAGGCCGTCTCCGGNGACGCGTATGTTATTCAAACCGGAGCAGTCATTGTAATGATACATTTCCACTTGCGTTTGAATACCACAAATGGCCGTTTTAGGAGGACACACCTTATAATCCGTCCAGTATGACCAGTCTAGGCCGTCTCCGGTAAGCATCTCCACGCGCTCCCTTTGCAAATCACTGCACAGTAGTAGTAAATTAACTGCAGCTACATCATCATACCCATTAACCCTTGGATACGAGTTTATTTGAAATCCTACAGCCACCATGTAGGGACGACACATAAAGTCTTTACCCCACACACCTTTATGTCCCACCAAACTTTGAATTTCAGCTGCTGAAATACCTACAGATGGGATGCCACAGTGAAAGATAATACCGGTCAAGGCATTATTATCCCGATCCTCTGTATCGATATAAGGATCAGTTTTCAGCCTCATACCTATTACTCGGAGACCCTCTGGACACCTATCCATTGTCCCCCAATCGCCCCACCTACGTTTGAACGTCATTTTCCACAATTGCTTCATCTACAGTTACCGCTACCAAGATTAGTGTTTCATGAAGAAGGAGAGATAATTTCAAAAACGATTTTGAAAATGTTCCCATTTTACAAAACACATCGATGAAAGAAGTGTTCTTCCTATCTCACTCTGAGTAGCTGGTGTTTCAAGCAGGTAGCATGTCGTCCTATTTTTTACAAGGTAGAGAACTTCAAATTATAAATGCATTGTGTGGATATATAAGAGCTATGTTTTAATGAAAAACTCGAAACCAAAATCAATAAATCATTAGTTTTGTATGGCAAACCATTTTGTTCAGGAACATACAAGAACAATACGAATTTTTCCTCTTGGCCAAGAAATTGTAGCGCCTATTTGGGTTAGGCATCATCCATACGTTCCGTCCCATACTGCACAAATACATACATCTACTGTTCAATAATACCAATATGTGATAGATAATGCAGCTACCAAGCAATTGCAATTTCTAGCGTGGCGTAATATATGTATGAACCCCATCTTGCAATTTTAAAGTAATTTATTTTCTATTCATATCCCAGTAGTTGCTTAAAATGAACAACTTTTCTCTGCCAATATCGTCACAACTCGGCCAAAAATGCCTGGATCGATATTTTTATTTTTAGTCTGTTTTCATTCTGAAAACTGTTTTTCCTTATTCAAAAGCTGTTGTTTCTCACTCCCATTATCTTGAATACAAATCATTTGAACAAAGCTGTGTATTGAAATTCGTTATCATAGCCGAGCTAACCTTAAAGAAAATTATTGTTCACGTCAACTACGACGCCATATGAAAATTCCTCTTCGTTTCGAAATTCGGAGAAAAAAAGTCGAATCGCGCCCTCGATTAAAAGAAAATGGAAAAAGCTACTTGCGCAACCCATGTTTATTGATTTCAGTTGCTCAAATTTTGTTGCCCATGATAAGTGTCACGGATGGACTACTCAATAAAATCGATGAAATAGTGATGGATAGATGATGAGTATACTAAGGAATAAGTAATAACTTTGTGAAGCATCATATCATTTTTCAAATACTGCGATATATATTTAGGGGATACAACATTTATTCTTCCGCTTAAAGGCCATAACTCCGATTGAAACCTAGTATTCGATAATTGGTAGATTCTGGCAATAACTGAAAGAAGTGGAAACATGAGGACGCTTTTGAGGATCAGATTAACCGATTTATTGCATTTATTATTTTCCATGAATTTTAAAATTTATTTTTATTTATAAATTAATGGTTTAGATAAAATCAACAATTTGAATTCTTGCTAATAAAATTTGAACAATTGCCGCATCAACAATTTATTTCAGTGGCAATGCCTCTTTCAATGTGCCACTCACATAATCCCGAACAGGCCTGAAAACGTCAACTTCACAATTACAAACGGTCTCTCGAATGCCAGCAAATAATCTTGCGATTGGTCATTAAAATTGAGAAGACTTTTTCATTTATTCTACCTCGCATCCACTTACATCCTGTGACACTCCCGTTAATGCCCATTCCGTGACCATACGACGCTCAACCCCATCCGTCAAATATTTTTTCATGTTCTAAAATGCAGCCCCAGAAAATCATTAATCTGGCAGCAGCTGGAACCAACGCTAATACTCAAATCAGCCCTAACGACCCCCAGTGTTGCAGTAAGTCAAGGTTTATGTAAACTACTGTTGACTGCATAATAGCGTTTAAAAGAAGAAAGTATATTCCAAGAAAGCACGTGGCATTATGATGCAGCATTATAACGATCCAAAACGCGCGTCGTAGATTATCCCGTCATTCCCGTCAGTTGCTGGTCGTCAGGTAAAGAGCTCTTCCAATTCGCAGTTCACTGGAGTGGATAGAGGGAGCGTGACTTACGTCAAAAATCCAAGCATGCTTAGGACACAGATTCCACACTACTTTTACAATGCGCTGGTATTGACCGATAATAATCAGCAGATACAGTGTGTCCAACATGAATAGAATCACCAGCATGTATTTGTTAATAGTGCTGTAGCACCATCCACTAGCAACTTTCGGAAAGTATGAATGGTCCATTAAATACATTACCCCTTACCGTATCTCATTCACCGTATTTGCATATTGATTTAATTGAATAGATTGTTAAATCACCCTATATAAATGCATTTTAACTGCACAAAACCATATAAACCGTCCTGAAAATCACTTATGTTGCTAATAGGATCTATAAAAATATATTTAAGAACAAATTGTGTACTATTGGTAATTTGCCGTCCTGACTCGGCATCGCATTCAACCGCACCTTGCAGGCATGGATAATACGAGGCGTTCACTCTACTTTTTAATCCGGATCCTTACAGTAAGCACAATATTGAGTAAAATGTATTTTGTGTCATACAAAAGTGTTTGTGCAGATGATGTTCAATTTCGAACTACCCTGACAGAGATACAGCAAGTATTGGAGTACTCCTTGATGACTGTCGAATACCAAGTCAGACGATGGCAACCCGTATAGCTTGTATGCACCTGAAAGTTGGATAAATGTAGTGTTTTACATTCCCGTAAGACAGGTCTATAACATACTGACAAAGATATGAATGTCCTTGTTCATCGAAAACTTCGGGCATCATTACTTTTGCTTCCCTAATTTGACAAATTGACATGGGATACTTGTACATACATATGAACATATTATTTTGCTTCATGTGACGCCACCGGAAGGGGTTTGACTTAAAAGTGACGTTTTCAACCTTTTTGGACTGCTCCTTCGGCATGTAAGTAGTGACATTTTCAGTGGGTTCATATAGTGTAATATAAATGTATTCACACGTACAGGTGACCAACTAACAGTTGAAAAGTTAACAAAATTTCACAGAACATTTCCTTTCATGAGATTTTACGCTTACCACATTGGATACCTTGTTGTGCCCACCAATGACCACATTCAACGGAGATATTGGCACCACTGGATTGATTAAGCGCACAAAACTGCATATAGTTAAACCCAACTCAGGCCATTGCGGAGGTTACAGCCAAAGTAGTTTACTTGTAAGTCTGAAAAACAGAATGTATTGTTTTTTTCATAAAATATACTCTGAATTTTGTGAATGTGAACATAGTATAGATAAACGATGACACACATACTCTGCACATTCTTTAATAAGTACCGCTGTGGAAATACAAAAGTTTTAAAAAGTATATAAAATTTGTTCTATGTACTACATCAACGATAGCATTAAGTTCAGTGCTGTTTAGTGTTCAGTGCACATTTAGTGTATGTGGGAATACAAAAGTTTTAAAAAGTATATAAAATTTGTTCTATGTACTACATCAACGATAGCATTAAGTTCAGTGCTGTTTAGTGTTCAGTGCACATTTAGTGTTGTTTAAGAAAGATCATTGATATAGATGGATTCAACTTAAGTTTTCTAAGTTCACAAAACACCTTAGAAGAAAGCTTAACATTATAAATATATACAACGAACTGATACAATTTTTCAACAAAGTGAGCGCCTAAAGTACAAAACTCACTACCTATTACACATAAAATTATAGTTGTTTTCCTACTTCTATGCGGTAGTGTGCAAATTACTGTATGCTGTTATGAGGAAGAAATTATACATGGTGTACATTTGACTTGAAAACCCCACCCCATTAAAATATTTTGTTACACATTTTGGAGATTCACTAGGAGCCAAATAATCACCAATCTTAAACCACGTCTGCCGGAATATGATCGATGAGAGAGACAAAGTGAGAGTTTGGGCCAGAGCTTCCCGGGTGAGCAACCTGGACCATATAAAAAATAGAGAAAAGCCCCTGACGCACATCAGTTCCATTGACGGAGGTTGTACTTATGAAATACTCTGGTGTGATAGGTGATTCACCTACTGCAACATAAGGATATATAAGTGTAATATGAAAGGGGAGGCCTTTTTATAATAAGAGAATAGGGAACCGGAGTTGTCTTTATTAAGTGACGAAGTAACTTGTTGGTTTTACGTTGTCCGTCCGTCTGTCCGGCTGTCTGTCCGTCCGTCCGTCTGTCCGTTCCCGCGATATCTCGAGAACGGATAGGAATTTTGAAATTCTGTTTCCGGGAAGTTACAGGGAATCATGTGAACCTCCCCTTTTTGAGATTTATCTCAAACCAGAGGTGGGTCAGAAGGTCCAAAGTCAATTTTTTAAAAATGAGACCCGGGGCTCAAACTTGGCAGAATGATGCACTGGACCATGATTATTAAGAATACCGAGTTTAGTGTTTATCGGTCAAAGAGGTTAAAGCACCAGAACAGTTCAAGTGTCACCGTGAACAGGTGGCGGTTTCTCCTGAACTAATAAGAATTTTGAAATTTTGCTTCCCGGGGTATGTAGTGGGTCAAAGGCTCTTAATATATACGTAATTTGGAGTCTCGGGTCAAACCGAAAGTGGGTAAAAGGTCAAAGGTCATTTTGTTTAAATGAAACCCGGGGCTCAAAATTGGTAGAAGGCTACATTGGATCATGCTTATCAAGAATACCTAGTTTAGTGTTCATCGATCAAATGATTAAGGAGCAAGTGCAGGTCAAAGATCAGCACAACAGGTGACCTTTTCTCAAGAACTAATGGGAATGTTGACATTCTGTTTGCTGAAATCGATGGTGTTCCAAAGTGATTTACTATACACAGACTTGAAAGTCTGACGTCAAACCGGAAAGAGGTCAAAACGTCAAATGTCAAACTTTAAAAAAATAAGACTCTGGTCTCAAGTTTTGTAGAATGAGCCAATAGAGCTTGCTTATTATGAATACCGTGTTTAGTGTGTATCGGTTAAATAGTTTAGGCGTTAGAGAAGGTCAAAGGTCATCATAGACTAGTAGACCTTTACACTCCTCTGGTAACTAAATCTGTCGCCGTTGTGTAATCACTTTAAGATTCATTGTTAAGTCTGTATTGCTTCGTCACTTTTGTAAGTCCGTGTTTTAAGGGTTTATTCATTAGAAGGATATGAGGGGCTTCCATAAATTAAGAGCAAATGGAATGGGTGGGGCTTTTTTTTACATTACCAGATATAAATATCCCCTCCTGTCTCCCCTGTTCCGAAAACCCTGCTCAAAAGAGGATGGCGGTTGCATCCTCCGCTCAGATAGGTTAGCGACTCTCAGTTCATACAGCGACTATCACCAGATTTCTTACCGATCTCCGCGCGGACAGAAATAAGTAACTCATTTCTTCTAAAGTTGACCATCTCCCCCGCACAATTTTCACAATCAATCAAAAGATGTCACAGTCGTTAAAATTGTCTCTGCTGAAACTGCATGTGCGATCAATGAAGCCTGTCCAATAGGGAACAGTCACAGATAAAGAGACAAATTTTCCGCCTAGCATTAAACCGCTATTCCCAGTTGCATCAAGTGCTATCCAAAAATCAAGTTTTATCTTATAAACAATTATAATTAACCACCGTCACATGTTCAGCACGTTGCAGCATGAAACACTCAATTAGTAGCCGTGATGCTCTGTCTCTAAACTGGTGTTATTGTGAATGTCAGTTGTTGGAACAAAGGTATCTCTGTCAGGATCCAAAATCCGACATAGTGGCTCCACCGCACACATGCCTGCTGCGCGTGTAGAAGAGTGTCCTAAAAATTAAAGATAAGAGTTAATCATTAACAACTTGCGAGAAGGTTATACTCAACTGCAATTAGTATCCGCCAAAGCAGTGCCCACTACAGTTCACAAAGTTCACCGTGTCCGCAAGTATTTAAGTTGAATTTTTGGTTTTGATTTTCTCCAGTGTGCCTGCGGTAGTAATAAATTTGAGTTGGAATTTGGAAGGGGCCAGGAAAATGATATCAAAATTAGCTTTTCTCCTTTGGGTGCAGGGATTGTTTGCAATTTGTTTCGCTGACGCGCTATCAACAATAACCGTACATGGATTTGGAGAACCTTGCGATGCAGAAGAGCAATGCAAAAGCGGACGCCTAGGGAAATACAGTGATTGCCTGCCGAAGGATGACGCCTATTCAACTGGTAAGGCTTGCAGTTGTGTTAAAGGGGCAACCTATGAACCAGCAGAGGGTATATGCTATCCCGTATTAAAATTGGGGTTTGGAGACGATTGTGTGACGGACGCACAGTGTACGGCTGACTTAGGAAGCCTTGGCAGGTGCAATGAAGGTAAATGCGACTGCAATGATGACGGCGTGGTCAACGCAGCGAGAGATTATTGTTTGGAAAAAGCGGACATGATTGGCTTTCTGTGCACAGAGACCCAGCAGTGTAACGCCACCCTGGGACCTTTAAGCGAATGCAGTGATAAATTTGGTGGTCTAATATGTGTTTGCAATTCGCGAGCTGTTGTTAAACAGGACTGGAGCTATTGCTTGGAGCTTGTAGATGAGTTGGGGAAGGACTGCGAAGAATATATGCAATGCCAATGGGGAATTCCAGGTGAACATAGTGACTGTCTGGAAGAAAAGTGCCAGTGCGCCCCGGACTCCACTCACGAACCAGGTGAGAATGTGTGCCTCTTGAGCGCCTTAAATGTCGGGGGACCTTGTGTGGGAAACAGTCAATGCACAGCTAACCTGGGCGACCTCAGTGAATGTTCGGCAGAGGGTAAATGCCACTGTATTCCTGGCAGTGCAGCAAATATGGATGGTAACGCCAACACGAAATGTGTACTAAAAGGGGTACTTGCTGGAAAACCGTGTAATGACACGGCACAATGCCCCGGAGTTCCTGGCCAGTCCTCCACTTGCACCACAGGAACGGAAAGACTTTGCGGCTGTTTACCTGGCTACACTGAGAGCATGAAAATGGATGATTGTCTGGCAATCAGAAAGGAAATTGGAGACGAGTGTTCCGAACCACAGCAATGCCAACTAGGAACCCCTGGACGATACAGTGAGTGCATTACCTCCGATGAATACTTTGGGGGATATAGAAATCAGAAAGGAAATTGGAGACGAGTGTTCCGAACCACAGCAATGCCAACTAGGAACCCCTGGACGATACAGTGAGTGCATTACCTCCGATGAATACTTTGGGGGATGTAGCTGTATTCCTACGGCAATTACGGAGCCGGGCCGACACCACTGTTACCTGAAGGCTACACACGTTAACGACACTTGTGAAGTTAATATGCAGTGCGTGGCTAATTTGGAGTACAGCCTGTGCTTGGACGGTCGGTGTGAGTGTCTTCAAAATAGCATCCCTTCTGAGGATTACACCAAGTGTATTTTGAAGTAGAATCCAAATAAATCCAGAATACGCTTAATGCTTTCCTTCGGCTAATGAAGGGGAACGTACTAAATTTTAATATCCTATAACATAACACAACTTATGTTTGACATTCCATTTCTTTTAATTTATCCATAATGCTGTTTAAATCTACATATAACATTTACTATTTGCCAAGTGTGCTTATTCATATTGCATTGAATTTAAGTCAAACAAATTTTAACTAATTGCATAAATGTCAAAAATTATAATTGAAACTGATGACTCCAATTTCTATACCTCTATTGATGTCAATCTGTATGTTTGTTGAGATAAAATAAATAAAGTGTCAATCATAAAAATAATTGCTGATATCATTTATTATGCAAACTTGTACCCGCTGTCTTACGTTGGCGCACGGACACTGATACCGCAATGACAGCTGAATAGGAAAGGCGCCAACAAAGCAGACAATTTTCATATATGTATATCATGCGCTTGTTACCATGTACCATGGATATATTAGGAGACAAAGTCTCTATGTGGTTTTACGTTGTCTGTCTGTTAGAACGGATCGGAACAGATCCATCTCTGGAGAACGGATAGGAAATTAAAAATTCTGATTGTGGAATATTATGGGGGTCGCTGTCGAATGTGATACTCCTATTTAGCAATCATAGGTCACACCGGACGTGAGTTAAAATTGATGAAAATGTCCCATTGAATCATGTTTATTGTATATACCAATTTTGGTGCTTATCAGTAAAAGGAATTGGACACCAGGAGAGGTCACAGATCAACACAAACAAGTGACTTTTTCTCAATGGGAATTTTGACATGACAAATGTAATTGCCGTTAAAAGACCCTTGCTGACCCCAGACATTAAATTATCAGGTCAAACTACAAGTGGATCAAAAGATAAAATGTCAACTTTAAGAAGCCGTAGCTAAAAGTTGTGGATTGATACGTTAGAACATGCCTAACGGAGGTACCGAGTTTGATGTGTATCGGTCGACGGGTTTAGACCAGAGTATCAATGGACAGTGGAGAGGTGGATACTATCCGCTATCCAGTGTCCCGTCTATTCACTAATTTCTACCCCTGTCCATTGTCCACTGTCCACTGGACAGTGGACAAGGGTACCTGCAAGCATTAAACGGGGCAACATGAAACAATAGTATAGTATAGTTCAAGTTGCCCTGTGTTCGGTGTCTATCCACTGTCCACTATCCACTATCCAGTGTCCACTGTCCACTTTCCAGGACAATGCGAGGTGGACACGGAAAGTTGGATACCCTGGTACAATCGTACAATTATCTTAAAACTTGACAGAAATATTGTAACTGTGTAATATTTAAATGGCTAATAGTTAAGTAATATGCCACACTGTATGTTATACATTTAATGAAACTTAGCGTTCACCCATACATGTTAAGACACTCATAGCCCTGAACATCTCTCCGCTTACTGAACAGGGGCGGCGGGTGCAGCTTCTCGTGTTAACGGAACCATATATGGTCTAAAGGGAAGGTTTGACGTCGACGCTTTCTTTGTCAAATTTACAATTACAATTTAAAAAAAAGTTTAAAACCTTTTATTACTTTATGATTTGTACACAATAATAAAAATTATCTTTTAAATCTTATCGCTTCCTATTACAAGTAAATTAAAATATTTTTATCAGTTTATTATATTTCACATAATACAAGACATTGATTTGTACACTTATTTAAGTCCACGCCAAAAAATGTATCGTAATAAAGACATGTCTCATAGGCGAGAGGCTCCAAGATCATTCCAGCGAGAAAGCTGCCCGGTTCTGTGTTGGTGCGATCCCAGCTCATTTGTCGAAGGGTACGCGCATCTCTACCAGCTGTCCAGTAAGCTACAAAAGTAAATGTTATTTATTACTATTTCCCTCCCCATATCAGCAAAGTTCAATGAACTTGTACCCAAAAACGCTCAGCATGGACATACCTCCATTAAAATTGGGATGAGTCGAACCCTTTAAAGCTGCGAGTTGATTTGGTGAGGTGATGGCAGCTAAATTCATTCCGGTATCTACGCATACCTTTTTGGCGTCACGCCAGGTCTGCAAACCCGAATTGAAAGTTAGACATTATTTCATTTCACAGACATCATGCTACATTTCCATAAACAAATATCTATAGGAAATTACATAAGCCGTATTGTCAGCATAAAATGATTTTCCGTCGGCTTGAGCAACCAGTAGCGTGGGTGCCCTTGGCGTAATCACACCTATATCGTTATGTACAAAGTGTTATTTGCAAAAGATGTAATGGATCACATTAAGACTAAATACGAACCAAGATTATTACTTATAAGATGTATATAAAATATTTAATCACGTGACTAGCTGTGTTAGAACGTTACCTGTGGTATTTGTCTGGACTGGATCTG
>JAHZNE010001798.1:0-29238 GCA_027744055.1 Callyntrura sp. NNG-2020
GCTTGAGCTTTTATGCTGACGACGATGATGATGATGCTGACAGAAAATTGCACATAGTGCGATAACATATAAATATTGTGTCATTGAATACTCATTTGTAAGTTTTGGCTCCTAGCACTGCTCTTTGCCAGCCTCACAGTTTCAAAAGACACAACAGCGACAAATTATAGAACGGGGTGTAATAAGGATATTGTTGAACAATTGAAAAAATGTACAAGCTGGGGGTGTGTGCGTGTCTGGGTATATGTATATAATCTACATTATTATTGTTATGCACATATGTTGCCTTTTGCTGCTATTGCAATGTCAACTAGGTACAGTACACTTTTAGGAAGAAAAGAAAATGGACAGACACATGCAGAAAGAAAGCTGCACAATATACGAGGTTGGAAGTGGTACATATATTAACTTTCGTATAATAGGAAAATAACAAAGAAAACAATGTGTACCAACCAGCTATTACTACTCAACTACTTACTATGTGGAAACATTTTGTTCTTAGTACGCCTATAATAGGGCCCATACACAAAAATATAAGTATAGAAGTCAAGGAAGGGACGATGAGGCAGAATATAAAGAGAAGAGTGAAAGAATACGGAGAATAAGGAAAACGGGAGAGATGGAGGATGGGAAAATGACTCGCATAAAACAAGATGACAAAAAAATCGACGACATGAACTGAGTAAAGACACAGCAGTTCGATATATTATACTGTCAGCAAGCCTGTCTTTTGCTACACAAAGAGAAACAACTGTAATCAATATCAGTTCAGTTTCTTCTAGTTTGATTTATGAAAATGGCCGAAAAAGTAAAAACTAAGAAATAAAAGAATGTACATGAGTCAAAAAATAAACGTGGGAAGTGGAAGAGGAGAAAAAAAAAGAATGCCGGTATTCATTGTGCATATGCAGCAGCAGCAGCATGGCAGCACACTTAAATACAATCTTTTGACAGTTGTGTATAGTTCCACAGTCAAATCGGGAGATAGTAGGAGACTCATCGGACTGAATACAACGGTACACACAGAGAGGAGGAAAGGATATGTGGTGGGTGAAAGAGAAGTAATTTTTGGTTTTTACCAACGGATTTTGGGATGTTTGGTGGTGGTGTCGAAAACATGGCTCGTATTTTGGTCTATTTAGGAATACTTTTTGGTTTATGTTGGATTAACTGAATAGTGGTAGACGACTGGTAGTGCAAAGTTGTGTGAGATGACGCCATATACGGGAGGCGTTTAAAGACGTCTTATTCTAGACTACTGGTGTAAAAATGTTTTCTCTTGGAGAGTTGGAGTTGGAGTACAGACACGTGAAAATGTATGTGCGTCCTGCTACAATAACAATGTTAAGAACAATAGGTGTAATGTGATGGATTTCATGTGTTGGGTAAAGAATGGTTCGAGAAGATGGAGGGTTGAATAAAAAACATAGGATATGAGTGTCTCGCAAAGTTTTTGACAGACATTATTGTTATACTAAACTTTATTATGTGACAAGGGTATTGCTATTTTTCGCTTATTGTAGCTGTAGCAAGTAGCAACTTTTTTTAGAAGTTTCAGTGTTACAAATAGTCCATATGTGAACTATTTCATTTTTATAAATGGGAAAAGGTTTATTTTTACAGTAAATATTGAAGGTGGACTGGGAGACATTGATTGCTGAGTTATGGGTTTGATTGAGACTTAATGAGTTTAAACAGTTTACGACTTGCGAACTTTGTCTGCCACCTGGAAAGTACGGAATAGGTTTTCAGTTTGTGACGTTATTGTATTTCCTTGTTGCTACCTATTGGGGTAGGAGTATCAACGTCAACTATACCAAATTATTGTCGTAACCTATAAATCGGCAAAAAAGTGTATTCACAAAAAAATACGTAGAGAAAATGGGTTATTCGAAGGTTTATTTACAAATGCATTTACCAATTTTGGGAATTTGTGCTAGTTCATTGAGTTCTAGGCATGCATATGCATAATGATGCAGCATCTGCAAATGGACAACTTTTGTTATTGTACAGTTTTCAAGTTAGTTTATGTCGAGAAGATATACATGCTTCCACTATACCGATACCACACATTTAGCTACTTAAATTACATAATGACAACTATTAACTATTATTTTGAAATATGGTCTTCAATTAAAATTTAACATGTGTTCAAAGAAAAACTTCAGATTAAATCATCTGCAGAAACGTGTCCTGCATCCCTCTAAAAAGTAAATCCCAAATCACGATTATTATACAGCGTCGTTTTTTATCAAGTAATATGGATCTGTAAATTAATAGTTAATACATTACACATTCAATATTCATTTAATTTCATTTAATTTGTTTTATAACAGAAATTACTAACTTTTTTATCTGAACTATTTACAAATCACCAGATTCCTGACTCTTAAGAATGTTCATGTATTATTTGCAGTAAAAATAACAAACTCTGCCGGAATTATAAAAATGAACGTTACAGTCATCACCTAAAGTTAGGAAATGACACAACACAACCTCTATAATAAAACAGTTTAAATTTCCACTCCTCCTTAGCACATATTCCATTCTGTTGTTCTTTTACAACGGTGTACTTTCTTTTAGTTTGGACATCCCATACCGTAGCAAGTAGCAGTGGCAATGAAAAGCATGTACTTTTTCTGAATTCTTGTCATACGCTGTAAATCCTTTGTGATTTAAAACCCAGTTGCCGATTTAAACAGAGCGAGTTGGCGATGATGATGAAATTTATAGCATACGGTATCTAGATTTTCACCACATTCATCCCATTCTCCATTTCTCCTTGATTTTAGTGGGGCACCATGCAGTGCGCCAAACAATGTATGTACAAGTCGTAGCAACACTGCTTTCTTGATTCCAACATTACTAATATAATTTAGAAACAAGGGAAAGAACGACAGAAACAGTAGCAGCAAGAGAATAAAATCCAACAAGAAATACTTTTTTTACAACGTTATGTTCTTCCTTTTATTCCCCGCTTCAGAAAAACAAGCGATGAAAAAGAGAAAGAGCAGAGAACTGACAAAATGTGGAGTAGGGGGTTGTAATGTGTACATGGACGCAGGTATGGCTTTGAATTTGGATTTGCCCTGGAGAATAGAAAGCCGGAACGTGTTTTCACTCAAAGCTGTGCGTACACATAGTGGAAGGGAAAAGTTGCATGATGTATGCAGCAGAATTCGACGAGGGATGAAACAAAAAGAGAAACCAAAAGGAATTTTTCTATGCCGTATATATTGTACGTAGACAGCATAGACAGAAGCATAAAGCAGGAAATCCTCGTTATCACAATAAAAACCGTCTTGGCTTGTAAAAACCAAATATATTTATACAGGCATATTATTGCACTTAATATATTGCATTTTATTGCTGCCGCGCCGAGATGTATGCTGATCTGGTAAATACTCTCTCCTGTTTTCCTAATTTTAAGAATCAGGACAACACTGGTACAAATGTTTTCTTATACTTCCTTTCTATGTCTCCGTGTCGTCTGCCACTTGCACTACGATTACATAAGTAAGATTAAGGTGACTGTGAGTTTTAGTATTTCTACTAATTTTCACCATTTTTTAACCACATTTTATATATACCATACCTACCTGTATATTTACCGTATCATAAAATGCCTGAACGTCAGATACTCCGCAGTTGATGAAAGCTTTTCGTAAATGATACACTGCAAAGAGACAATATTAAGAATAGGAAGAAAACGATTCGTTTCAACTCGTGATCAAACCGTGACCGTAAATGCACAACTCCCTTGCAACTCCAATTCGAGGGGGAACGACCAAATAAGTGAAGCGCTAATGGATCGAATCAAATCAACCATGTATCAGAACATTTCTCCGTCGTTTTATGTAACAATGGGAAGGGAAAGTTGAACGTGCAGCGTCTCAGTCTCAATGGACATTATTTTAACGCAAAGGGAAGCTAGTACGGTAAAGCGTTGCACTTGAGCTGTACTAGGTCAGAAAATTGGTTACATACACGCTCCTAATTAGCCCTGATACACTGTAACTGGTTGCGTGCTTTCTCATTGGTTCTTTCGGATGTCATGTATAGTTAAACACTCGATTTCGTGCTTTTTTTGTTTCCTCTTTCTTCTGTATCGTGGGTTAGGACAACAGTAATGAAAGAGCATTTGAAGTTTTATTAGGTAGAAGGGAATGCTGGCAAGGAGGTTCCGTTTCTCATCATGCATGCCAAAAATGCATAAAAATCTCATCATTGTGCAAATGAGGAGACAGTAACGTGTTGATTTTTATTTCACAAGAGGCAGACATTTACTTGAGTACACAAACCTACTAAAATGTTGATTGCATGTAATAATGGAACAAAAAACATACAATTTCGGCTGTTTAAAATTGGAGTAAATTACAATATAAAGGTGTGTAGTGTGCAAGTATTAATATATGTACACACTCAGTGTTTTCATCACACACATATTGTTCACACTGAAATCATCATTTTAATATAGAGTGCACAGTGCACATTATATTACAATTTGATATTAGCATGAAATTTTCTCTTCATTCTTTTTCATTCACTTACATGGAATACCCCTCACCGGCATTGTCGATGATAATCAAATGACGGTACGTATCAGCACCAACGGACAGTATGTAAACAAAGTGCACAAAAAATGTTGATCTTGCAAATGGATTTACATGATAAAGGATTATAAACATGGCATATTTCGTGAATTTTGTTAAAGTAGAAGTACCCGGTTTCGTAACAATAATTTGTTATTGGCTATTTACTCGGCATCCTTTAATATTATTAAAATGGCCGATAATTTGCATGATGTATGTTTGATCCATAATTAACATGAAAAATAAACATCGATTAAATAGCTAGAATTTGACATGCCGTAATATGTCAAAATTTTATTTTTATTTTCTTGCAATAATGATATTATGCATCCGACCTCCGGTACAAGGATCATAGTTGGTTTTTTTGGGTGCTAAAAATCCAATAATTGTTTCTATTCTTGTCCTTTCTTTTTAACTGCCCATATACTTGGGTGTATATTGCAAAACTACAGATAATGTTATCGCTGGCTGTTTTGTCACGCCTGCCGCATCCTGCCTTTGTCGTAATATTTGTTTTGCAACATTTTCCTCTGTCTCATTAACCATGCCCCACTTGGGGTTAGATAAGAAAAACATTCCTTATTCGACACTGTTAAAATTAGAGACTTTACTTCAATCAATCAATCGGCTGGCGATTATTAAACGTTGACGTGTTCTCGTATTCGATACATATTTTCTCAACTGCAAATTTATTGAAAGACCAACGATTTCAATAGTACAGCTCTTTATAATAAAAATGCATTATTTTGTCAAGTCCCAGTACCTTGAATAACATCGTACAACATACATTTAGGTATTTACATATACCTAAGGTGTAGTTTATTATATCTCCCATACTTTGTAACTTTTAGACTATATATCTACACTACATTAGATAACTCATATGTAAATTTCTTTGAATACTACACTACTTTACTTGGGCGAACTCTACAGTTTCTCAACAAAGGATGTCGGAATGAAATTAGAAAGTCAGATATTTCAATGGTGACGTTTGTTTGCAATAAAAGTTACCTGTATGAACAACCTCTACAATCAGCAAGATTAAAACTAGCAGACAAAGAACCGTATCTGTTTGACTTAATCATTTCAACAAATATGCTGAAACTTGAGTATAAAAAAGTGATATTTTTGTGCCTATACAAAATATTTAAATATGCGTAAGCGAACTTGTGAAAATTCTTAATGTAGATATTGTTGCAAGTGTCAGTTCATTACATTTTTGTTACCTCTAAAAATTGCAGTCTTGGTAAAAGTAAATCGTGAAGTAGCATCATAAACGCGATGCTTTATTACTATATTGTTAAATTTTATGCACTATAAATTTAGTAATATGTACCTATTTATGCACTAAGAATGGTCAAATATGCAAGAAAATATGCAAAAATAAAATAGTATTTTGTATTAAAAATGTACGAAATTTACTCAGAAAATCGATAAAACACGACTTGTCTTCTAGCCGATAGAAAAGCTTTTTCCATACTAAAACTACACAAAGCGCAATTGTAAATTTCATGTTACAGATGGGTTCAAACAAATCGATATCGCATTGTCACAACTCAGATATGCATTTTACACATAATCTCAGCATGGGTTATGTTGAAGAACAGAGTGTAACTTTTTCTGAACCACACTTCCGGTTTTAGATTGATTGCGACTCCCTTGTGTTTTTCACTCTGATATTAGGTTTATTACTTCCATCACAGTAATAGCTCAAGTTTCTAGTTTAACGCTTGCACTTGATAAAAATTTATAATGACAAGCTATCTTTGTCAATTTGTTCCTGGATTCCGTCTTTTAACAGTACTTGTGGAGTACATAATTCATATGTTTTATCATAAAACAAATTTATGCAAATATGTGCTTATTTAGACCTGAATATGCGTGTATGCACAAAATATGCAAAAATAAGTGCCTCTCAAACGACTTATTTTGGTGCGATATGAATGCATACTTAAACTTAGGTTGATCAATGAACGCAATTGAGAATACGCAAAAACATAAAATTTAATAGTGTATTACCAATGCGGAGCTCAAAATAATATATAAAATGATAGTAACCTGATTCAGTGTTTTTATTTATATGAATATGAGATGCATGTCATTTTAAGTTATAGATATATGCGTTTCATTAAATATAATAAAAGGTTGTTCGTTAACACGCAAAACATTAAAAATTAATGTAGTCGAGTATTATAGAACGCGAGCGCATGTAAGTTATGATGATTTCGAGGACATTTTACGCACTTGGCATATGACCACAATCATTTTTATGTAGGAACAATCACTTTTATCCCCAGGGGAGTTGATATCAAAGGCCTATCTTTGAACTCAATTGAGCTATTTATCATAGATGTCGATTGTGGAACATCGTCTAAACCGGAGGCAACGTGTTTGAAATATAAGTAAAACAATATTTGACCTTTGGGACACGGATCAATCAATTAATGTCATATGTGGCAGAACGTTAAAGTTATGTATAACCTACCTGTGAACCAAATTTAAGCTCATTTTAGCTTGATTTAGGTTTTTAACCTCCCGCTTCCTCTTTTGGAGGTTGCTCTTGAGCGGTCAAATCAATAGGTTTCTGATATAGAACTATCTGAATGTCCTTGCAAAATTTTAAAAGAACAGGCAAAGCGTTTTTATGAAAGTCGGCGAACGTACAGACTGACACGAAAGTCTTACTCGTATATTCATGTTCACTCATCATCGATCTTATAAAGTACCCACTTTATGGCACTTAATAATTGTGAACTATATCCCGAATCTGTATGGTATGTAATAGTGGGGACAGCTTAAGTTTAGTTGTATCGTTTACCAGTAGGGTTTAGATCAAACCATTATTATTTTAATTTAAAAATGCTTTTGTCATGAATATAAGAGTTTTCTGTTTACACTGAAAAGTGGAAGATGCATGACCCTAGATGAATTATCGGGAGATATTTTTCATTATCACATGTGAATGTGACCTACAAAGTGTTTCAGCAATATTGGTGTAATGAAATCAACCTGATGTTCAATCATTATTTTTAAGACTATATAATCCTTCACTGCAACTGCTGTTATTTACATTTTTATTAATTACTATCATAATCAGCTCAAGATTAAATACATTGACGTCATCACCATCTTCTGTAAGTACAACGTAGTAACGTACAACTACAACTCATGTGGAATTTTGCTTGTAAGCCGGCCGGTGCGGTATTGAGATTATGTATAAGTTGTTTTTGGAATTGGAAAAAGTATCATGATAACAAATAAGATTTAAACATACATGACCAACAGGGTCATCATGAAATGCAAAGTTGCTCGTCATAGTCATATGCTGCTCATTTAAATTAAATTACATAAATTCACCTGAAAGCATGACATTATCATTGCTATACTGCATGATTAATTTTCTTTCTTATTTAAAGTCAAAAAGTACAGAGATGATGCTCTCATTTGACCCAGTTTAACCCGCGTTATCTAGTTCTAATCTAAAAGATGCCCTCTAGAGTTTTTTCCCAGCATGTTATTTATAATCAATACATAACAATGACGGTACTACACTTAATTATTCAAATATACATATAAATAGCTACTTGCCACTTCAAAAAATTCAGACTACCCCACTTGATCATTATCTCATTCTGGACCGGTCATGATGTAATGCAATGCTTACATAAACTTTTGTTTTACTTGTCTTTTGATTTATTTATGAAGTGCAGCACTACATTTACACTTCTTTCATCTACACATACGTGCAGCGAAAATTGTGCCCTAAGCAGGTACCATTAAAAGTATCTGTAAACGCTGACCGTTTTCGACACATACATGAACATAGCATCATTCACTTATAGCAAAATTCATAATAAGTACAAACGACTGGGATTTTCGCAGGGATATTTTTCTGTATTTATGAACAGTTGATGTTTCACGTTTATTATCTAAAGCATACACAACATAATTTAAATATTTGTGCATTAAAAATATGATTTCATAGTATTTTCTAAATAAAAATTGAAAATTTTCAATGCTTAAATTTGTATCTCTGGACCTCTGATCGATGTTGACATAAATTTTTACCGAGCGTTATCACTAAAAGACGGCGTACAGCAATGACAAATTGAAATGGGGTTGTTTGTTGGTGATACGATACGTATTGTGTATACGTGGTGGTTGCAAGATTTTTGCCAACATGTAGACCTGGAAAGAAGCAACACGAAAACATTGGAAACGGGGAATCCTATCTTAGATATGCTTGGCTACTGAAAGAAAACCACTGATGATGATACTACGACGGTACGCTGCGTTTTTGGATGGTTTGCTCGCTGCTCCCTTCCAGCTTTTGTTTCCCATTCACGTTCCACGTTGTACAGTGAAAAGCACGTATGCATGATGGAAAGAAGGTATATCAAGGGAAGCCAACTTTGTGCATGGTTCAGAGGCATTTCTCATTTCCAAAGAGGCAGATAGAAAGTGTGAACGGAACATTGCAAGCTGAGTCCATGCACGACATTCTTCATCCAACACTTGTGAAGGCACATTACCTTTGTTTGGGGTGAAAACGTAGTTTCTCGTGAACATCTAAATTCCCTTGCGCACTTTCTTTCAGTGTTTTAATTTTCTTCTTACAACAATTACAAAAATTACAAATCTGTTGAACTAACTACTAGGTTATTTTTCAGTGCAGAAGTGCAAATACAATAGAATTTCTCCTACAAAAAATATTCTACAACGCGGTTTTCCCGAAAAATAAACTAAGCTGCTGTTCACTTCGCCCCATTTGTGAGAATAGCATCGCAAAAGTGCTTTTCGTTAATTGCTCCAAATAGCTGCGACGAAGAACATTACCAAACAAATCTCTTAGCAGTACACAAAGTCAAAGTAACGAAAAATTCTTTACAAACTTGCAACTGAAAAGAGCTTTTCCTTTCTTTTCGACATCAGCAATCTCGTCAATGAGACTCCTTGTTGTAAAACTAAAACAAACCAATCGACTAACTACTACAAAAGAAGGAAAGATGTGACTAGCCAAAGGCGTCTCATAAAATAACAACTCACGGATAGATTCTCAATTACGGGGAATCAGCAGTCAATGTGAGCTCAAGTCAGACTGTCACACAAATATTACTACGATGTCTGTTCTGCTACAACCACCATTGCTAAAAAAGCCTTACTTTTTACTACCAAAAAAACTAAATGCACTCAACAGTGCCTGTGGATGGCTACGATTTTCCTAGTTCTGTAAACAGGCGGTTTCTCGTTCTACCCCTCTCCTGTTTTAGAGAGGAAGGGAACAAAACTTTTGTTGTTGTTTGTTTGTTATTGTGCAGTGTATCTTCCTTTATTTCGAAGCAAACAAATTGGTAAATAAGCATTTCTACTTTGTTTTCTGCTCGAAAATTACTGCGACTTCCAAACATCATTGCCACAAAAGGAACTAATTACTGGATATTAAATTTTTACAACACAGGTATTTTTGCCAAGTATTCTTACACTTTTAAAACTTTCTTGAGCATCTCACTTTAAGTCAATCAGTTTATTCATTAGTTGCATATTGAAGCTCTATGTAATTGCATAAACCTTTCAATTGGATTGCCTTCTGGTAAAAACGGCGTGGAAGAAGCTCTCATGCTGAAATGAAGTTTATCAATTTAACCTTGATTGAGTCATGTAGCCAATTTTTTTATTTCCTTTTGTTTCATTAACCCATACGTGCCAGACATACAGTAATGTACATGTGCATATAATTATCTGACATTATTACACACATTCTTAAATTTTCACTGAGTTAAACTTTTATGTTAAGTTTTAGCCCATTAAAGTCACCGCCATCCTCTTGCTTTCTTGAATTACGTGATCCGTTTACATGAGAGTCCCTAATTTATACTTCATTTTAATGTAAAACGGGAAAATGTAAATATTAAGTGGAAATCCAATTCCCATTTAAACGTATCATATCACACAATCGTGTATCACGTCACAGGTCCACGTGCAACTTTATGACTACAACTATAAAACACGGACATTCATCGTATGCGTGTTAATGGGCAGGTTAAATGCATAAGCGATAAACAAAATATATGTATATATGCAACCACAGGTTGCTGTTTCCTCTACCCTGTTTTTACATACAATTAACAAAATGACAACGTATGCTTTGTTAACACACAGTTCGCTTCATAAATTTAATCGTATAATTGTCATTATAAGTACCCTTGACATATTTTATGTAAGGTTAGCACCCAACACAAAATGCCGCACTTAAAACCAAGTTGTACTATTATAATTTCCCCGTAAACTTGTAACCAAAATGTTGCCAAAATAGCAACCACAATGTTTTCCTGCTTGTTGAGCGGTAGACTAACAAAGGGAAACACGCGTGTAGCTCTTGCGTTCACATCATCTTTTCAAGTGTAAGTAGAGTAGTAAGGTGAAACACTTCCTACACAGGATTTTCTCCTATATGGAATGAGACGCAAAATTTACTTAAGCCCCTTATTGAACGCGTACAAGAACATACGCAGTTTACGAGTTGCAAAACACCTAGTTACATTTCACTAATCCATTTCTCGCATGAATTTAATATGGTTTTAGTAGAGTAAGTGTGGAGGCTCGAAAAACGGCCAAACCGTTATCATGACCGTCCGTACTAAATATTGGGTTACATGGACGGAAAATACTAATCTTTTACGGTTCACTGTCGTGTTGGATGTGGGCGGGACATCCTTTGATAAAAGATTATACTGAATATAGCAATAGATATGCATTTCAATGGTGAATTGTAAACAACTCGTTTCATCCATAAATTTTTATCAGGCATCCCATTTTTTGAATCCGTCTAATTCAAATGTCCAAATGGGTCAGTAATTGTAGTAAATTTTAGTCGCATTTGAAGTCTCGCTACTTTGTGATACCTACTCGATTGAGTTATTTACGCATCACAAATGCAAACGCCGGTGATAATTACAATCCATGGGAAGCAACTGATCATTACTGCTTTTGTTTTCTGACAGGCTTACAGCAGGAGTTGACGACAAGAAAGGCAACGTTCCTCCCTCATTACATGATATCTACCCGCACAACACAAACGTACAGAAAATATAATCCAAACTGAGAATCCTGCTGGGTCGTGTATATTTTCATTCCGTTTTTCAAATGATTATTGTATAGCAGCCGTTTTTAGAAACTAAAAAATGCATGACGGCAGTACACACTTCTTTTCAGCTAGCACCGTTACCACCGCATTTCCAACAAAACAAAAATAAGTAAATGACAAACAAAGCCTCTAGTTAGTTGCCGTGTTTTGAGTTCACGAACCTGCTGCACGATTACAAAAAATCCTCTACTAAAACATCCACCACACTGAGAAAACCCCCTACTCTCTTCTGAAGCACACTTTAATTTCAGTGTCAGTACCCTAAACAATTTTTCTTTCTCCTGCATCATCACCATCAACAGCATCATCCGCTACACGGTGGGAGAAAAACCTGCACCTACGTAAAAACTTTTTTTTTCTCTCTCTCTCTCTCTCTCTCTTTAAATTCATCTCATACAATATAACTGCAACTTTGTTCTTCTCAACCTCGCAATAGTCGCCATTTGGGAACTAAAGCATATAGAAACTGAAGAAATTGGGGAAAGGGTGAGTCAAAGTAGAAGGGAATATATAATGAATGGAGAAAGCAGCTAAATACGAAGAGGAGCAACAAAATAATAATAATAATCATCGTCATCACCGCTGGCATTCTCTATAAGCATAATAATGATAATGATAATAATAGGCAAGTGTGGTGCATTGTACCAGTGTTTTTAAGTTTGAATTGAACTTTTTTTACGTACACAAAACCAAACCCAGCTAACAACCCTTTCATTACGACAAGCGGAATACGACAACAACGGCCAGAAGAGAGACAGAGAACTTTTGACTTGGTGTGGATGCCGTTGCGTTGCACTGCACCACAGACGAATTACAAACACACAAAAACAAACATTTTTGTTGATGCAATATCTTTGTGTTTTATATACGCTGATGATGGTGATAATATGACGATGACGACAGTGGTCTGGGGTATTCGTCTAACTTGAGAAACAGTGAGCTTTTGGGAGTTTCTAGTGGATAGAAACCAACAAACAAGCAGAATCAGCAGCAGAGACATAGTTGTATACATTTGAATGTGCTTGTTTGGTGGTGGTGCTGACGACGACGACGACGACAACGTCGGTGGTTGTTGAGCAAAGAGAGAGAATCCCACCAGAGAGACTACTTTTACAGAAGTAATAATAATAATAATCATAAAAGACCTAGAAAAGTCATCCCATCAACATCCACAACGCCAACATCATTTTTGCTACCCCATTTGCGTATAAGACTTCCTCATATTTTTCTCTGTGTGTGTGTGTTTCTTGAACCCAAGATAACGTTTAAAGCAAAAGAGAGGACGGAGAAAAAGAGAAAAAAAATGAGTCGATAATTTACCAGTGAAAAAATAAAAAAATAAACTTTCTTTATAAACAGAGGAAACTAGAAGAGCTCTGCATTTTCTACTGCTTTTGCTTTCTCCCTACAAGGAGAAAAGAGGGAAGTTGAGGACACCTTTTTAAAAACATTACAACTTTCACTTTACATTTTTTGTGGCGTGTGTCTTGTAACAACTAATACAAGAGTGTGGGTGTACGTCTTCGTACGCATATTTACTTACCGTAAATTCATTATACACTATCGGCTTATAGTAAATAGGTACTAACTTAAAAACAGGATTGCTGGGAGCACCAACAACTCCGCAACGAGGAGTGCATAACGGTTACGTGAACTATCTGTTCAGCAGAGGAAATGGCATAATAACAAGCTGACTTATGGCACTGTACCAGAAGAAAATCTCGAATTGAATTATCTTTCTCTCGTTTCATCTTTCACAAAAATAATACGAGGACGAAGATTCTCATCTAATAATAAATTATTATAACATTATTTTGTTGTATCCTTTCCGGTGTGGTAGCGGCGACGGTGGTGGTGGAAGTAGTAACGTTGTTACGAACATATACGTAAGACATGCGATTACCCCGGTATTCAACAAAACGGCGGCAGGGCATTATGGATCGACAACTACTTTCAGCAACGGCAAGATTAACTTGGATCCTGCTTCCAATTTGGAGTGGATTTCTTATATCAGGTAACATGTTTACAACTGTGTAGTACACCAAGAGTATAATATATATGTTTAGTTTTCTACGTGAGGTACCTATTTTGTTGCTATTATTAAACTTTTATTCCTAATATACCCATCTACATGCATTCAACTGGGAAAAACTGGAGAAAAGATTTTGAAAATAATTTTGCTCTTTTGGATTTTTTTTCTGATGGAGATGGTAACTGAGCTTACAATTATATGGCACCTGACTTTAAATTCAGGTCGCAGATCAAGTCATCGCGACAAACTGTACGAAATCTGTATGATATACCGCCACACGGTTCACAGAGGATAGACCCAACTGCAGGGAAAGTAGATCACAATGATGTCATTCTAAATTTTCACTAATGACGTCTTTCCAGTTTTTTGTATGAAAAACTTTTTTCTTTTGCTGGAATACTAATTTATTCCTGTATCTTGTATCTTGGTATAATTTTTTTCCAAGAAAGTGTACTACACCGAGAAGACATATTCGTAGGAAAATAAGTTTGCCGGGTGAAGGATAAGTCAAGCGTTGATCGTTATCATCTTAGTAACATCATCATCGTCATCATCACTCTATCATCACTCCATCCTCCCTGTCATAATTAATTTCCCAGGCTAGTGGTGAATAAACACTTTGCTGGGGAACTCACGTGCTGTTATTACATTACCATTATCATCATCACTCTATCATCTTATCAACATCCCCTTCAGTCAGAGTTGGTTTGGCAAAGAAATTTTTGAGTGAGAGAAAGCCACTGTGAAATATGAACAGGGCCCGAAAAGGCAATAGTAATAACAGTTGAACACTTATTTTCTTTCAAGGGGCAATAAGTAAAAAATATCCTTTTACACATTTGGCGTAGATACACTTTCCTCCACTAACTTTCCACTGTTGTTGTATTGGCACCCTTACTCAACAGTGAAGTCATCCTCATTTACTATCAACATACACGCTTGCTTACTCAACTGTGTATGAATGAATGCCACACGTCGTCTAAAATGATTGTGGTATACATTATACACAGAGAATGGTACATACACCATCCCCACATCCACATCATATTTACGATCATTTTCACAAACTATCATCGTCATCGGTGCCCTTCCCTTGTTATACTCTCAACTTGATTGTCTCGTTATTTCCACAAGCTTTACTTGAAAGACTGCTGCCATACACTATATGACTGCGCTATCATCGCCATCATCATCGCCGTTTTCTTCCATCATCGTCATCGTTATGAGAAAAGCTTTGGATCAAAGCCACTCATCACCACTTATTTTTCGCTCATCGGCTGTTTTAGTGGTAACCAAACCAGGCAAGTAAAAGTAACAGGGGTAAGCCAACAATAGTCAAGTAAGTAGCACTTTTCTCCACCGCTGACAACTTCTTTCTTCTTACCACACACACACACACACGCTCACAAAAAGCAAGCTACACCAAGAAGTCATATAAAGAACAGTTACCCTTTAATAAATGCAAGCGTTTCTGCAGCAATAGTAACAAGTATTTATATAGAGAGCATACTGTTTTTGGTAATATCTCTGCTGTTTATTAGAAGAACAAGGAGTTTCGTTCGTTTGTTCGCTTCTACTACGCTATACCATCACAGCTTCTGCAAAAATTACTTTCCTTTCAAGTGTGAAATTCTCTTGAGGCGGATGAGATAAATACACTTGGGAGTGGGTTAAGCGCTTCACTCATTCTTCACGTGCAATATTTCTTTTCTCTTTTTTTCTCCCGCTCATCGCTCTCGCTTTCTCTCTCTACCTCTCTCGTAGTAGTACTATGAGAGGTGGTGGTAGAAGTAGTAGTAGTATAATAGCTACAGAATGAAGTTGTCTGCTCTAATAATGTTGGAGAATTGCTATGTAATGTTGAGTGGTTATTGTTAGAACAACTTACAAATTGAAGCATCGAAGAAACTATGAATACGTAACATTTTCTTCTTCATCATCAGATACATACATATTATGACTTGGAGGCTGACATGTTATCCTTCCGCTGTTAATGTAGCTACGACAGGATCATCCCAGCTAGAACTGTGGTGGTGGCAGCAGTGGCAGCCAAAACAGGGGCTAGGAGCAGAGTAGATATTGAAAAAGTAGCGCGAGAAAAGTATACACAAGCAGAGACAGGGTAAAAATCTTCTCTTTTTTTTGGCGTAATACAAGCCATCCAACAAAACTTCATTGGTAATAAAAAATGTTTAATACTTTGTGAGTGTATGTGCATCCCCAATTTTGAGTGCCTTTCTACATACAAGCTATGTGGCATATTTGAAATACGCTGTTTCGTAGAAAAAGTAGCACTTTTTCAATTGGTATCAGCTTCCACTTTGGCTTTATTTTGGCTTCCTTCTTGAAATAGATAAATAGGCGGAAAATAATGGAAAAGTCGTCAAGTTGAGTTTCTTCCCGCGAGTGAAAGGCAAGTTTGAGAAGTCACTTGCTGGGGCATGTCGTCGTAAGGAAAAGTAAAAACACACTAAGACATATCTCCCCATTAAACTGCATGTAGGTATACCGCTATATATTTATTTCACCATAAAAACCTGAGCTAATTATACTTTGGCATCGAGTAATGCACCACCGTTAGGGATAGCCGGTAATAAAACTGACATAACGTTTCCAGGCAGTCCAGAGATCAGAAGTATATTTTGGTGAGGGTAGAATGTCAGAATGACGCGGTTTTCGTTGTGGCTTTTTTATACGAAAGGCTTCTGGGATTTTTTACAGGGAGCTAAGCTCCATTCCACAACAAAATTACCCCGTGTACCTTGTACATGGGTGTACTTACACTGTTTTCATGGATGTTGTTGTTGTTGCTGCTGCTGAGTAAGTTTGTTTCGTCAACATTAAGGTTTTCCCATTCTTTATCTCCCGGTGAAGCTCTCTGTTAAATGAAGGAAGACAAACTGAACAGGAGATGAGATGGCATTGTGGAAAATGTGATCAGTCTTCTAGTATTACGCATATAATATAACAATCCATACATGTTCGTGTACCGTGCAGCAAAGCAACACAGCAACAGCAGCAGCAGCAGGAATGAACGACATTGAAGAAAAATGAAGTTGTCCCGAGTATAAAGTGCTATTGTACGTGCGTGCTGCTGGTGGTCGTCATATTACCTATACCCGCTAAAAAGAAAGTATGTAAAATATAAATGCGCTTTTTCATCCGCGTTTTTTCTATGTTAAGTTGGGACTCATGTAAAATTCAGTTATGGTACTGTGCACTCAATAATAGTTTGTAAAGAAAAATTGTCTAGTTCAGCCCTCTAGTCGTATTGGTTGAATGCAAGTAAAAATTGCGTAGACATCTGTAGCATCATGGTTAGTGGTGATGGTGGTAGTGGTGGTGGTGGATGAACCGATGCATTTACATGCATACGTGTATAACAATAGATTTTTGTTGGACAAATTTTCTATTCCATTCAGTTTTTTTCTCCAGGTTTTATGTGAATTCGAGTAGGATTTCCTGTCGAACATTTCCACGTTACTTCTTATATCAGGCCTGTAGTGGTATTCACCCCAAACTATATTATAGGTATAAAGTAAACTTGTGCTTGAGCACACTACCGTTGGATGCATCCTTTACAACTAAACGATACAAACCTCCACCACCCATCCTTTTCTCTAAAACGGTTTACGCTCGCACAGTCAGTAAAAGAGGAACAGTGTTTTCCTATAGAAAAAAATTTCAAGTACATTCACGTTAACTTTTCGCTACTTTACTTTTTTTAAAAAATTCGGGTTGCTTGCAGGAGGCAATTGAGTATGCATATATGTACCTATACAATTCACAGACACACAGTGTGTAACATCATATTTATTTATTGCATTTACAGACAAAAACGGGAAAAGGGTGGTTGTTTTGTTGCTTTCTTGGAGTTGGTAAATGTGTTGCTACCATGTACAAAGCTAGATAATGCAATGTCTTAAAGAAAAGTCACAGTTGATATTGCACTGTCATTTACTGGAATGGGAATGTATACAAAGAACGGAGAAGTTAAGATTCGTCACTGCCACCCAGTTGACTGACGGACCACTAGTGGGGCTGTTGTGTAGTGCAGTACCATTTTGATATATAATGTTGTAACAAGAGACAGAGAGAGAGAGAGGGGGAGAGAAGAGAAAAAGAAAAAAGGGTTCATCTTTTAGTTGGTCGGAAGAAAGTCTTTCTTTCATCAACTCAAGTGATATGTCTCGTCTCATCGTAAAAATATTTTTGCAACCCAGCCACACTTAAAGTGATGCCACCAAAAAAAAAATTTTTGTTCCTTCCACTTTCTTACTTGCTGCTGTTACAAAAAAGGGGTTTCAATGGTGTTGTTAGCCGGATGGATGATGTGATGTGAGTGTGTGTGTTTGCACGACGGAGAAACTGGTGGTTTTATTAGGGTTGGTTGTTATAAAGAAAGATGTACTTACGTAGAAAAACCAGTATATATTAAGGCTTCACTATGATGCTGTGTGCCCCATTTCGGCAGAGTGTAATTTGGGGATTCTCAGAATGAAGTATATGCTTACTTCATTTTACTTTTGTCCTGTCGACGCTGTCTTTTTAGAATACAACTTGGATGTTTATTTTGGATAAACTGAACCAGTTTCGCTGACAAGCTGAAAAGCAGACGTGCGTTTCTTGGTTAAAGTACCTTGGATTGTGATGGATAAAAATGGATGTACGTTGGCAAAAAACAACTGGACTGATTTTTTATCATTTTCTGCATCCGATGAAAAATGTCAATAATGCGCTTAACAGGCACGTAACCAACCTCGTTAGATTTCCTAGTAAAACATACATTTTTTGTTACCAAAGCACTATCATTTTGTTTCAACAGGGAAACATGTCTAATCTCAGCAAAAAGTGAGTGCAATCATATGCTATAAATATAGACTGACAACACTCGTAAACCATATAACCTAATCATAGACTGCAGAAATTAGAAAATATGTTTTTCCGTGCTGATTTTTTCCATTGGAGTAGCTGCTGTTCCGACGTCATCGACTTTATTAGTGGTTGTGCTGAGACGGGTGAGAAAAACCTGTCGGACCTTTGGGAGGGACTTGAGTGCAACCTATGAATTGCTGCTTGTGTAGCAATACTACAAATCTATGTATTTGTCATTGGAACCTCACTGTTTGCTTATTTCGGTGTTTCAAAATAACACTCCTAGACGGCATTACTTTTATTATTTTAGAACATGGTGGTATGTCACTCCGTTATTTCATTGTTGAGTACACCGCCGCATCAGATCAGGGCTGGTGTTATCCAAGTTGTATTAGCCAGGATAGAGTTTTACAAATTAAAACTGTTTCCCCTTAAATTTTGTGTTTTGCAAAGAAAAATAGATTGTTTTTGTAATGAGTAGCTTTATGGGGGAATGGTCAATGGGAAACTGAAAATAAGGAAACCCTAACTGTTACTTGTAACTTGTATCTGTCTTAGTTTGCATATACGCTTACTTAAGGGAAAGCGAATTTATGACTAGGTTACATGAATTTTGAATTGGAATACCACCATCACTGCATATATACGCCACGTAGGTGGCCCAACCTATAAAAAAGTAAAACCAAGTAACGAGGGAAAGCAGCCGAGAGTTATTTTCGGTTATGGCAGTTTTCTTATGCTGTTAGCCCACCACCAAAATGGAAAACGAAATCGAAATTTTTTTGGTGAAGTGAAAATGAGTTTTCCCGCTTCCACCACTCTGCAACCTTATTCTATGCATTTTTGTTGCTACTTGTACAGGATAGGTACCCAATAAATTTGCTTGCTGCATTAAATAGGTATTGCACCCAAGTTGTTTTTGTGTATGGGTTTTTGTGATGGGAAACACTTTCCCTTTTTTCTTCCCTTTCACCACCACCAGAGCCATTTGGCCGATTTACCTCGTTTTTGTACTTATACAAAAAACAAGTGGAATCACCCCGATGCGTTTCTGAAGGAAAAATTTATCTTCGTCAAACGTGTACTTTTTCGTTTCGTGAGGATTCAGATCCATGCGCCAGTTAAAAGGGTTGTCATTTTGTTTTCAAGGCAGGCTGCTATTCATTCTGTTTTGCTTCACTTTTACTCATTCTATTTTTACCACAGACAAAAATCCAATCTCGGTTATTTCCAGTGGTCAAATGTTATTATTATTACTCAATGTGTAACCTACAAGATGTACCTACATAGGAGGGTTGCCAGTGTTTGTTGAAACCAATTCGACTATGTTTAGTTGAGGTATATTATATAGCAAAACAAATTAGCTGAGTAGAATAAACATGGAGGGATACTACTTACTACAGCTTCAATAAATTTAATTGGATGTGCTGGAAAGTCAAAGTACTACACAGTGCATGCCTTATGTGCTAATTCAGTTAACCTTTCGGAATATTCTGTACTACTAAAAAAATCACAACCTATGTATTTGACTCCAACCCTCGCAGTATTTTGTATTTTGCCTTTAAATTGTTGAAGAGAAATTATTAAAAGCTTTGCTCACATTATCCCTCGTAGTGTCGAAAAATATTTCATGAATGAACATTTTTCTTTTCTTAATTTTTAGCTGTCTTCTGGTTCAACAGAATCTGCACATTTCAGTCATGTTTGAAGTAAGCTTATCTCTTCGTGTTTACTGCATGCCGATTTATTTTAAAAAATGCAAAGACATGTATAAAAAATTGCACGTTGAAGTATCTCCCTCATCGTCTTACACACATTTACACATACCCTATTACAGTAGCAGGGAATGACTAATATGCACCACGGCTTATGCGATTAGCAGAAAAGATAAGTGACCTGAATAAAAAATCGCACATTACACATTATCCCGCTTCCTGCCTCCTACAAGGCTGAGAGTGTTGCAAAGCAAAACGTCATGCCATAAGTAAAATATCACCTTGTGGTGTAGATATCTAGATATGCTCATCACATCACAGTCCTCCACTTTTATTCTCATACGCCACGCTACAACCCCCATAATCATGAATAATCCACACGCAGCACAACATGCAAATAGTTTTTAACTGATATCTTGAGATTAGACTTGTTCCGTATTACACATGGTCTGGTGGTAGTACCCCCTTCGTAAATGGTAATAGACGTCTCTTCTGGGGAATTCTTCACTCACCAACAAGACATCAAAATATTATCATCATAACACGATCCCACCACCACATTAGGTATCTTTCTCTCTTTCTCCTCTCCGCTTTCTCTTTTTATTATAAACATACCACACGGTTGCCTATATTCTCCTTCTAATAATGGTAACGAGAGCTATCTTATTACTCAAATTTTCCCTAAAAGTTCACGTCCCTATTTTTTCAAGGATAAAAATCTCTCTCTTTCTCTCTAGTAATAGGTACGCTGTTGGTCTTGAGCTGTCCCCGAAAGAATTTTTTGCTACACCACATACAACTCTTTGGTATTATTATCTGCGCACATTTTCCTCTGGTGCACTAACATACACCACATTATCAGATGTGTTTTATTTTCACTAATGCCCTACTTTACGAAACATCTTATCATACCCAGCAAAACGATGCAACACAGCCATCGGCGTGTTCTTATAGGTTCTCATTTGGACGGGAAAGTTGCTGGGTAAAAACGGAGTATCTAGTGACACTCTGGAAGCCGAAGCAAGGAAAAAAGAGTGCATTTTTTGTACTTCATTCTGGTATGGAGAGAATATTTTTACGGTCGGTCTTATATGACCGTCCCAAGCAAAAGGCGAGCTCAGTTTTATTATGATGATGACAATGACGGCAACTTTCAGCCATACTTACAAACACATGCATTTTATACAGTGGGACGATGATACCATGGTCTTTGCTACTACGTACATATTACTGCATGCAAAGAGAAGGACGCGTACATAAATATACACGTGCATATTATCTACAACATCACAGAGTAATTTTACGATAATGCATGTTGTTAGACGCTTCTTTTTCCCTGAAGCTGGGAGCGGAAGCGCATAGTTGCCCCTTAAATCAGTGTCACTTTCCTTGTTCTCGTTGTTGTCGTTGCCCCTCTTCTCTCACTTTGCTCCTCCACCACCACCATCACTCCTTTCACCCAGCCACAGCTTCTCTCTGGTACACTTTCCCTTCCACAGAAGCAGAAATGGCAACAACGACAGCGAGGTGCTTTTTGGTCGGCCTATTTGACTTTGATATAGCTTCTCCCACTGCCAAACAAGCATGCACTAAAAATTCCATAAAAACTCGTTTTTAGTTTCGACTGATAGTACACCAAGTAAGCACACCAAGATGATGACATCGTACAGGGACACTTTCATGGACGGCACAAGGTATGTAGTTAGTAGTAAGAAAGATGAGTTTGTGCAGATATTACTTGAGACGTGTGCAGAGAAGCCAGGCGGATTCCCCACACACGGCCCTACACTCGTACCCAAGTATACAAAAAACACGCGTTTCTGTTTTGGGGTCGAAATTTTTTCTCATTGAATCATGTCGACGAAGCAGTACTGCGGGTTTCATGATGCCCTTCTCCTCTTATTTTTTTGTACGTCTCGTGTTTTCTCTCTCTCAAAATACGCGTTGTTAGGTATAATAGATAATGTAACTTTGTAGGGGTATTTTTTTGTTAAAGTCCTTCACTACCACTTATCATTACTCTTCTGTTGTTGATGCGGCTGCTAGTTTGATGGCCAGATTATTTCAGCTTTTGGTGGGGATCGGGAGATATTTGTAGGTAGTTACGTTAATGTGTATAGTGTGTCTCTCAGCTCCTCATCTGTCCTTGTTGACCTGCCTCCAGACAGTGCGTACGGGGGTTCACCGAGCTGAAGTAAGACAATTTTTGGTGGATACCGCCCGACTTAGTGGAAAAAGCTTGCTCAGGCTAGTTACCCCTCTGCTGGAGTGTATATTTGGTTTTGTAGTTTTATAGTAACTTTAACTTCTTTCTTGGGATTCTATTTTTAAGGATTGGGGACTAATGCGTAGTTGTGTGTGTGTGTGTGTGTGGAAGACACGCAGTTATCTATTCACGTAATGTCTGGAGTTATTAAGGAAACATATGTATACATTGTACCCATTTTGCTTGAACAGTTGGCCTTCCAGGAAAACAAGCTTCTTTTTCTCCAACGGAAGAAACGGAAAGGACACCGGGGTCTTGCTAGATCATGGGATATTATTGTTGTGCAACAGCCATAATAGCAAGCATATATTTTCCCTGTAATCACAAACTTTTTTTGGTAGAATTACCAGCAATGCATAAAGGGGAAGAGGAGGGAGAGAGAGAGAGAGAACTACTATTCAGAAAAGAAGAATGGGAAAAAGACGAGAATTGCAATTTTCTTCACAATTTCCTGCAATAATCCGTGGCATTTTTACTCTTTTCCTGCCAATTCATAATTTGCCAACTCGCTTGTTTTCCCCTATTTTTCACGGGTCGTCGGCAAAACGTGCAAAAGCCTGCCACGAACGTAACCCATTACAATACGTGTGCACATACTACAACGTAATAATAATAATAGTAATAGCAGTAATGTGCCAGCAACAAACAGGAAAATGATAGCAGTAAAGAATAAGAAAACATGCATGAACTATCATCAAGGAGCAAAAGTAAAATGTAAGTAAGTGGGCTATTCTATACACTACAATGATTCTGTTATGTTGCTGCTTTTCACGTTCGTCTTCTCCAGTCTTCCCTGCTTTCCCTCGTTTTCAGTCTACATAACTATGCGTGTACCTACCCGATTCTATTACTATTGTTATGACCCTCTTTATTCCTCTCGCTTTTTCCCCTTGGTCGTCATTCTATGTATGGAATAACACCCACCGTGTAGCAACCCAGAAGAATAGATGGGCATGAGTGTGCATAAGCTCAACTGCTTAACATGTTACTCATTTTTAAGCTTTCTCCTGTAATACCTCCCAAATACCAGGGAAAGAAGCGTGTCCGCCCGCGTGCATACAAGGGCCCGTTTTTCTTTTATGCTCTCTTCCCTTCTCTCGAAATCGTTCTTCACATTATCTATTACAGAAAAGAGATTGTTTAATCCCATATCGTGCATAATCATAGAAATAGAAAGGTATACATGAGTGTATTTGCCGTAAAAAAATTTATTTTGTGTGTATGCCAGCAAAGTGCACTGTAAACAAAGGAGTAAAGATCTTTAACTCTGAACTGGGCTTGTGGGGTGCCTTTCCCTTTTGTTATTGTTCTTTCCGTATGTACCGTTCTTCTCTCGTTTTCTGCATAACGCTAACCTAAAAAGTGGTAATGGCTTTTGAATGAAAATTCGCCAAGCATTTATGTGAAGTGGCAGAGGCAAACGTTTATATAAATGCGAGAATGTGTGTATATAATAAATGTATGAATATGCATTACAGAAAGAAAGTGAGAGAGCGCAAGAGGAATTTAGCAGAACATATGTATTTCAGAGACAATTATTGTGTTTTCAAGAGAATAAGTTATATTCGGAATAATGTGAGACACGTCGTGGTAGAAAGCCATTATAGAATAGAAAAGTCTGTTGCTTCTTTGCTCGGCCAGGGTTGCAGTTTTTGCCTGCGGGAAATCAACGAGCCGTAAAGGAAAGTTGCGAGGAGAAAAGTATGTGTAAGTGGTATCATCACACATGTTGTGCAACATTGTAACGCGTCGAATATGTATGTATAAATTTATTGCAGTAACTTATCATACCGTGGCATACTACGAATTCCCTACTTTTACGCAGGGAGTTCACTGTTCCTTCCTGCACAAAAAAACAAACGTAAAAAAGTCTTTAAGTTTAATAATAACTAGTCAAAACTGTGTCGACTTATTATTTGCACGAGTTTGCAGGGTATGAATGAACAAATTATACGCAAGCATGGCATTTTTATTGTTCTTTTTGCTTTTTGGTTCGGGGGATGTGAAAGTTTAAATGTNGGCATTTTTATTGTTCTTTTTGCTTTTTGGTTCGGGGGATGTGAAAGTTTAAATGTAGATGTAATGTATATAATAATAAATATAGGTAGTAACTTTGTTATATAATTTCATATAAATTTTTTGTTTTAAATTTGTATTAGATGCGTCTTTACGCTTGGAAAAGGTTGTAGTGTGTCGGTTTTCAGTAAATACTGAAGGGCACAACATAAAGCGTCTGCAAGTGGTTTGCTATAAACACCAGAATAAAACCACTTGTCGTCTCTCTCCGGGTGTGGCGGAGCATAATAAACAGGATAAAAAGTCCTCTTCAAAGAATCTATTACTGTATTATTCTACATAGTCAGCACTCCGGGTGTGGCGGAGCATAATAAACAGGATAAAAAGTCCTCTTCAAAGAATCTATTACTGTATTATTCTACATAGTCCGCTTAAGCTTCTTCTTTTAGAAATGCAAACTTTCTGCGTAACATTACTAGGATTTTCAGCACTTTAGTGTAAATCCAGCAGTCGTGATAATGACGAGTACGCTACGCACTCTTTCTAAAAAAAACTTTAATGGAGCTCCTCTTGTTATAATATTAAGAGGAATACATGGTAGAATCCCTGCACAAAATGCGAAAACAAAAATACACCGTATAAGCATGAATACTCCAAAAACCGAAAGGATAGGTGTAGTTGTATACAAGGGAAAATAGGAAAACATTTTTATATACAGTTTTACAGTTATTCAAATTTGCTTCAAAACACGCACCACCAGGATAACAGCAAAGTGCTCTTGAAGGAAGTGGGGTACTCACCTTGTTAAGCCGGCAGTTGATAAAGATAATAGGCATTCAACAGCCGTATCCTTTTTGCCGTTGTGATCTTATCTAATCCCGGTATTCAAATGCTTTTTCATTTCTCCATTTACCTTTAAATGCTAAATTTTCACAACTCAATTATTGTTTCCTTGTTGGGAGCTCTAGGATGAACAATGGGTTCAAGTGTGTGAACAGGAGCAGTTGGAAAGAAAAGGAAAGTGGTGTGTAAAATTTGCGAAAAGTTGCTAGATATATCATGCTTTCACGCTTCTTTTTAAAGTGAGCAGCCTCTTCAACGGCTTACCCTTTCTATCACGGTTCCTTCTTGGGAGTTATTTCAATATTCGGTTCGTTTCACCCACGCCTTTCGTCCCTTTTCATTTTAACCACCCAGCCTGCTGCTTCTAACAATGTGGCTGAGAAATTCGTCTTAAATCCACGGGGGATCTTTTGTATCCGTGAAAACCCCTGTTGGTCCTTATTTACACTCATCCCCTATTGCATTTTCCTGTAAGTCTTTCTATTTCGTTCAGTATCAATACAAACTTTACGCCACTGCACCGTCATGAACTTTCAGCGGTTGAAAAACTTGTTTATTTGATAATACGCAGGGAATTTAAGGGTTTGAAAATTATGATCCTTCTCTTCTTTTCCACGCACCACTTTTCAAGTTGGAAATCGGAAGTAAAAATGAAAAAAAACGCAGGTCTCCTAAGGATTCTCCCTAAATTGACTAGCTTACGCATAATTGCCGCCACTAGCAGCTTTTTTGTTGGAAAGTACATCTAGCTCAGAGAAAGGCAGCTGTTACTTAACCGCAAATGGTTAACAGGATTGCACAACAACTAAACAGAATGACACGTCAGAAAGGAGCGAATTGAGAAAATAGGAAAAATCGGGCTTCTATAAGGCCTCTCCAATTTAAAGCTGTAGTCATACCATACAATATAAAGGGTAAACTGGCTGTGTTTGTTCTGTTACCCCTGTTCTAGTAGTGTGCTGGCACTAAAGACGCAGTGTCTGGAAAAATACTAGCAAGCGAAAGAAAGAGAGGAGAAACCCAGTTGAAAAATTCAGAATCCTTATGTGTCATTCTAAAGAAAACCTTTGGCTTTCCTTGTCTCGCCGTCAGACAAGAAAGTGTTCTGTTCTGATTTGTTCAACAGCTTTTTTCTCTTCCCGTCAGATATTTCCCCTTTATTTCGAGCCAGGATAGAAGTATGCAATAAGCTGGAATGTAATAGGGCTCGCTGGCGAGATTGCCTTGTCGAGTTAGCCTCTATCAGAGAGAGAGGGTGTCTTGAGAAAGGCGAATATCCAGAAAAGAGTTGTTGATATAATGCCTGCCATATGCCTATAGTTATATACGGCACGGTGGATATTCTGGGGGTACATACAAGTGTAGATATCTCCATCCATGTTGTAAAGCAACATGTCATGGGTTTTCATGACATGACATGTATCCATAAAAGATATCTCTATCCCACGTTGCTTCCAAATAGTGTAAAGCCATTCCTTCATTCATCCATCCCACACACCACCGTTGACTCGGCAGCAGCACTACTGGTTTCCCTTCTCATTTTTTCCCTTTCTCTGCTTCTACCTATCTATGCCCTGTCCATCTAAAGCCATTCAAGCATGGCTTATTTGAGAATGGTTAAAACAGACACTTCCCTCTGTTTTACCACCAACCTTCTGTATTTTTTCCGTCTCAGTCTCAATTTCTCCTTTTATTTACGCCTCAGTAGCACCGTTTATATGGCACCCTGTGCTAAGATTTACGTAAGATTACATTAAGACATGGCCACCACCGTCGGAGAAAAAAGCAGGGGAATGTGCCGCAAAATATGGGAGTTTCTTTTAAATGTCGCGTGAGAGTTTATTTAATGTTACTTTATTATGCTCTCCTTTTTAGGCAGCATCTCTCTTACCCAAACAAATTCCCCACCGAATCTCACTCTCGCCATTAACAGGAAAGTGTATGAAATGGAAGTTTTTTGTTTTACTGGTTTCTCGTACCCATTCGCGTGCATTAATAAGTTTTTCCTTTGCTGCAAGTTCCTAGAGTGGTGAAAAGCAGCATAAGTGGTGTAGTTGCGTTGTGGTGGTTGTGTAGCTGAGTTAAAGCATGTAAAAATTTTATGACCTCGCTGAAATGGTAGAGATGCAATTACAGCTGATCGGAATTTTATTAGTTCATTAAAACTGTTTTGTTCCAATGAACCAAAGTTTTCTTTTATTTTCCCTGCAGTTATATACTTAAGGATCAGGAGGGACCGAGAAGTTGTTCTTCTTTTAAGGAAAATAACAGAGAAAACTGGTTGGGAACAAAGCAAAAGGTTCTCTAGCAGTTGCTTCATTTGTGTAACTTTCCCTCTGACAGAACGCACGATTGTTTTCACAGTGCCTGTGTGCAATTCATTCCATGGAGAGAAGAGGAGGGATGACTCACATACACCTTATGACTGCATTCAACAAGATGTGAAAGTCATTTTCTTTTATCAAAAAAGTCTTGACATTCCTAAGTATATATCAAAGAGAAGTTTCCATTTTCAGCAAAGAACGCAAACAAGGCCAGTTCTAGTTCCATCAGCAAATAAGTTATTTGCAGGAATGATAGTTTAGTAGCCGATTTCCCGACTCTTTTTGCTAAAAGCGTCTCTTGTAAGCACTATAAACATTATCAAAAATGTTCTCTCGTAGACAGTCTGCCCTTATCCACCCACCCTTTCAAGAAGAAATGGCCACCGTCTCCCTACATTTAAAGCTGGGGAAAGGGTACCTATAAAAATTTGAAAGTGCTCCTTCCTTTTGGTTGATATGGCAGACAGCTCGCCACACTAACAAGCGACAAAGTAAGAAATTGTGGGAGATAAAACTCCTAGACCCGAATGAGTTGTACTGGCTGGCATGGTTCTGAAATCCCATTTGGAGAAGACAAAGTGGTCGGTTCTTTGGGACACTCAACTCGACAAGAAACAGTTATTCTAGTTCTCGCCACTGTTTCTTTCAATATTTTACCCCTAGTCTGTCTAATAATATGCTCTTAACACTTTTGTTCTCCGACTTTGTATGTGTTTGTATAGAGGAGTTGTATATATGTTTGAAAATGCAGGCAATGATGACGATGATGATGATGATTTACTTAGCGTAAATTATTTGTAATGTGAAGGTGGCGAGTGAAAGTGGGGTAGGTATGGGTGAAATTGCGTTTCTTCGTGTACCTTTTAGAGAACCGGAAAAGTAAATAGACGTGCATACCGGTTCACCACTACTATTATTCAAGCCATTACGAGGTCACCTGGTTCTCTATATTCTTATGCGTGTGTGACTTTGTTTTATTGACTTGAAAGTGCTCATTTCTCTCAAAGTAAACTCACAGAAGTATGTATATGTGCCACGTTTGTCCGTTAAACAGTGTAATGTACCACGATGTATACACAAGAAAGAAAGCAGAGGTACAAGGAGACGCCTACACAAAAAACTTAGGTATCTTTCACACACGTTATGTGACCACGTAAAAATCTACAGCTAGTTCTTTGATGTCATTTTTAAGAAAAATGTTTTTCTTAATGTAAACTTGATTTTTCACTGCATCTGTCATTTCTTGTGTGGAAGAGAGAATGAGAGAGAAAGCGAGAGAGAGACCGATGTGGCACTTACACTTGTTAGCATTCACCAACATCCATGGTGGCGGTGAGAGGATTGTGGATGTTGCAATACCATGTAAGCAAGGTGAAAATCCATGTCGTCTTTTGTGGAGCCCCCAAGAGCTTTAAGAAGAAGACTAGTTCA
>JAHZNE010001799.1:0-10665 GCA_027744055.1 Callyntrura sp. NNG-2020
ACCATATACTTTAATCATTTCGTTGGTAAACGTTTTCATTCATAACGCAAATTTATGAATGGACGTAGTAAATAGCTCATTAATATTAATAGATTTCTTTTGGAGATTTGTGGACATCTCCTATAGAAGTACACTGTAATGTGGGTTCGAGTATGTAGGTTACAGAAAGAAGGAGCAAAAGTTGGGGAAATATTTGCAAAGCAGCATTAAAATTGTATGTATGTATGTATGCATGTACCTATCTGCGTGTTTTTTGCTATTATTGTGGTTGACAGTTAGTAATGAAAAAAGATAACTTTGGCACGTCATCGTTCGTAGAGAGGACAGAGGATGACCAAGGGAATTCCTCTAGAGAGATCGCCGATCGGTAGTAAAAGGAGAATACGCTTGTAACATCTACTGGGCATTTGGTAAAATAGTCTGACAAAACGTCTTCTCTTGGGCACTATTGTAATAAACTCACAGGAGACGTACCTGGAATACGCAAACAAAATTTACGATGTTGTATATATGAGCTAGCTGATCCTAAATAAATGAATGTTACTTAACCAAATATGTTGTGCTTCTAATTTTACTTTAAAAACAACGAAATTACTACAAGCTGCAAGTTAAAACTGATTGTAACAGATTTGGTCTAGAAAAGTTGAGAAAAAGCAGAAAATGTAGGTTTTTCTGCTACTTAGTTGTGGATTGGTAGATTGCGTATCTAGAAAAAATTTTCAATGTGCGCATTTTCTTGTACCTACGGTAAGAAACGTAAATTTCTCATATTTTGTTGCGGGGAGTCTGGAGCGCACACTAACTTTTGCTAAAAAAATGCTTACTGACTTTAACAATTGTTCAATTCAGCAATTGTTGGATGAAAACAGACACTTCGTCAGGAGTTGTACAATATATTAACACAGTTTGACTTCGATTTGTTGACCCCTGGGAGTAGTTGGGAGTCTTCAAAAGCATATACAAATGTAGTACACCTGCGCTGCTACCTTATTTACTTGTATCTCAAGGAGATTCCAACTTCATTCTAGCATTACATCGTGTTTAGAAGAAAAATCAATTTTTGTTTCGAGTAGTGAAAAAAATGGCGCTTCCCTCGCGTTTGTTTCCTGCATGCATAGTTTCCCAACTAACTAATGTTGATCTATTTTTCCCATGTGAAATATTCTACATACTCCACTTGAAGCAAACGCGTAACAGTCCCATCACCACCACCACCATCATCATTTTTTTGAGTGTCGCTGTTTACATGTACCAAACAATCTAACCAGGGACCTCGTACATCGAAGTCCAAACTCTTTGTGTACCACAGATACATTTAATGCAGTGTAGTATGTAGTGGCGGGTTGCAAACGTTAGCACTATTTATCCTGCTGACAATTATTTTGACGCAGCCCATACAGTGACAACGACAACTCCTCCATTTCCGTTACTAAAAACTGGCAGTCGCACTAGTTACTACTAGTAAATAGTGTCTCCCCACTGATATTAAATCACAAAATCCCGTAATTATTATAGCAAAACCGGGCAGGCATGTCCTTCTCCCGTGCAGGGTTCAGAGAGTAAACCGATACAAATGAATTTCTAAAGCCAAAAAGCGTCGATAATTATGTAAATCTGCCCCCTACTTCAATGCTTCTATCTATTATACAATAATAGCATACCTCTGCTGCGTGTGTTTAAAATAAAACACTCTTGCATCTTCGCATCATCATCAACACAAAATTGGACATTTTGTTTATGAAACTTGGTGCTAACCAGTATTTGAAAGTGAAACCCCAAACCGTTGATAATAATACAACGGCGACTGCACATTCTTCCATTCTCTACATAATATCATGTATACGTACGTGTGTACACTTTTGCCAAATCATGCTGTTAGTAAGGATACCCCTCCCACCACCATCCTGCATTAACAAACGGTGCGTATCCCTCATTGTAAAATTGGTATTCTTTGTTGTCTTCAATTTTAAATTCATGTCGTGAACTTTGAATATCATTATACCGTTTTTGTTCTGCTACGCCTAAGTGATTTAAACAAATGACTTAAATACACTTTGCTGCAAATGTACCATGATGCCAATACTCATTGTCAGAGTCAGAGTAGGCAATAGCGATGTAATGGTGTATCTACTAAATTGAAAATTTCAAATGACATTCTGGTATTCCTTGTCCCAGAACACTTACCTTACAACTTAGGAAAACACATGCACATAGCCAGAAACATGCTGACCACCCTATATTGTTTAAACGCTGGGGTGCCGTTTAACCAATACCTTGTGCTAACAATTGGCCATGATGACATTGTACCTGATACATAAAGCAGTATGCAGCGCAAATGAGACTTATTCATCATAGAAGACAAGGTAGCTTCAGTTTTCCCAAAATCAACTTGCCTCGCTTCTGGTAGATTTCTTTTGTTCCTACTTTCGATAATGGATTCCACTCCACTCTGATCCTGGCCGCCTTAAATCCTACTCCCAACTCCCAAGACTGTTGGGACTTGATGCTACTTTTCTATTACGATAACAGGGTACACACAGAGTAGTTAACTTTGGTAAAGCAAAACGTGATTTTCTGACTTGGCGACATAATGCATAGGTATAGCCAGTATGCAAAGTAACAGTTTTTCGTATCATGTTTGAAAGGAGAGTGGGGTTCAATCAGGACAACGACAGAGGTTTAGAGAATCCTGATAATTTATTTGGTGGTAATTTTAACTCCCTTCTTTATCCTTCTCCCTCGTCTCGTCTATCCCGAGGAAATCTACAATTTTGAAAATCTCGCATTTTTATAAGTTGTGTGCCCTTAGTCCCTGCTTTAAAGGATCCGGTCACGTGGAAAGATTGTTTTTTGTTTTACTTGAGAATGTCCGATATAAACATTATGTGACCGACTTATGGTGACTCGTTTGCGAGGTTAAATTTTGGGGTAACGTAAGACAATCCTACTTTTTAGACATCGTTCATCGAATTTTAGGCATTATGAAGGTGTTTCCAGTTGTATGCGCATTTTCATTTAATTGCAGACAGGCTGTACGACTGTATCCGGTTGACTTAAAACCAGGGGGAACGACGGGGAACAGTAATTGTTCTGACTCATCTACATTTCCTCCTCCCTCCACATTGTATATATAACTAGCAAGAGTAAAAAGACAATTTTTGTAACAAATTACAATCTATAAATTTATGGGACAATTAAATTCCTAATTTCTTTTATAATTAACAGGTAACTGCAGGTGTACACAAAACAAGATGCATCACATCAAATTCATGATTGCGCCCCTGCTCATATGTTGTTACGTCGGACTTTTAGTTTTAATTAATGTTGATCGAACTACTGCGGGAACTGAAACGTTTCACCTCAGCTTACCAAATACGAATACCGGTATGGAAAGGGTCCTTGGAGTTGGAGTGGCATTTCCGCATCCGTAAGTTGCTGGTCTCAAAATTATTACTCCAGTTTTGTTCTTTTATTCGATGGATAAACATATGACTAATCTGTCTTTTACTTCACAGGTATTATCAAAGGTAAGTGTAGGTAGGGCATTTGGGATGGGACATAAATCACCTTTCACCCCTCAGCTCTAAATATAACAAGTCACAATATACAAAGCTTGAAAATTATGATTCCTCACTTCTATTTTTTCTGATTCTGCATCGCCTGCTCCAGGCCAAAGTATAGATTTCCCGTTTATGACAGAGACGGGAGGGGATCACTCTTGTACGGATATGGAGGAAAGGAGGTTTATCCGTACACTGTTTTCGATGCGGTAGAAGGGCACCACAAAAAATGATGACTGATTTGTGGAAAAACCACATATACCTGACCATTTATGGCTTGTTAACCCATAAGTTGTCAATATTTCAGCAGCTTTTTTTTATTGCAATCTTATTTATCTTAATGTACTAAAATTATCCGCAGCAATCCGATTTACTTAAAGCTGTTATGACTTTTATACAGTATGTTATGTTATTTTTGTGATTTACCCTGTGTAATAATTAAAATGAAATGTAAGTATACAACATGAAGACATAAAGAGAGAATAAACTGTCTTATTGGTTGAACGTGAAAATTAATTTATTTTAGTAACACTCAATTTTATAAATGCAAGTAATTAACAGAACCCAAAAAGATAACCGATTCATGTTAACAATAATTCGAGTCTTACAAAAAATATTTAACAATGTAGTTTGCATTTGCAGTACAACAAGCACTGAACTTTTTTAAAAATATTATTTTACGATACAAAAAAATGGTTTATTTCAAATCAATTTTTATTATTACAAGTTAATTCACTGGAATTGTTATCAATTAATACTGCGCGCACACAAGCACAAAAGTCAATTTAGGATTCCCACAATTTCGGGACACTATTCAACAGAAATTTCTTTCACCGTTGGTCTAATGGAAACATATGGAATGAAAAATGGAACCACGCCCCCTTGCAGAAACTAAATTTTGCAAAAAAAACGGAGAAAGAATTTTTTACTTTGTAGACAAATTGATATACGGTGGGGAGTGCGTTCCAGAACAATGTTCTCACCACCAGAAACATGTACAGGCAAAGTACGAGTATTCAAATTGTGGGAGGAAATGCAGCACAGCAATTGAATCGCTACAGTTGTTGTAAAATTATTAATTACGACAGGAAAACATTTTATAGACTTACAAGTTGTAACATGGTTGAAAACCTGGTGTCTTTTTTTTACTACCAATACCGATGTTTTACTTTTGACTTTGATACGAGAACCTTATTTACATTAAAGTTTAATATATACCGAGTTGAGTTTCATAAAAATGCACATTACAGTTTGTAGTATTAAATAGAATAATGATTCTCAGTACTTCAGTTCTTACAGTTTGCACACGACACGACAATGTGTAAATATTTAAAGTGTTCCTACATTAAACTTTGACATTTTGATAAATATATTTTGTTTACTGTACGTCATTTTTGGAATTTGGAAGCACATTTATTAGTAGTTAAATAAACCGTCGATATGATCGATGAAATGAACTGGAATAGTTGTACTATTATTTTATGAGTATGTCGTATCTATATATGTACTATACAGCTACATGCTTTAAACAACCAACAACAACACTCTCCTACGGTCTCCTCCATCCCGTTTACATGGCGCACACGCCCCCAGCACCACAAGGGAATCCACTATTTGGCTCAAAATGGCGTTTTAAGGTTTTCATGTGATTTGACATTCTATTACCGGGATGTAAGAGATTCTCCAGGACACGCTGCACATTACTCAATGCTTGCTCCTCGGAATTTTCATCGTGACACAAGTTTGATTCACATTTGAAGCTGTAGCCAAAGTTCGCGTTTGCAGTCTCATAGCCCCGGTAGTTATGAAGCATCACGTTGTTTTTGTTCACATGTTTTTGCCAGGTTTGCCCAAAATTTTCATTCAGATTGCTCAACTCTGTGCTATTCTCTTCTTCTTCTAAGGAAGCCAACAGGAGACGTTCCGCAGGTACATATCTGGGTAGATGGGGTATCGGAATGGGCACATGGTGATGATGATTGTTGATATCCTGTGCCATCGGAATACTTGCATTTGATAAGTCTTCCGAGCAAGAAGACAAAGAAGATCCCGTCAGCAAGAAAGAGTTTGATACCGATGAAAGCAGCATGATTTTTGAGACAGACAACAGGTAGGGAGCCAGTACGGAAGATGTGATAAGGGTAGCAAAGAATGTGGTGTACATTACGCAGATACCAGAAACAACCTGAAAATATAACGGTTACGGTTATAATCAACACGTATCACTAGATACTGAATATTAAAGGACTAAGGTTATTCCTTACTTCAACAATGCGCTCGACGATAACCGGGTAAATGGCATTCCAAATTAAATGGCCGTTTGTCAGTGATTTTAGTTCCGTATAGGTAAACCATCCACGTTGAGCTCCTTGGTACAGTGCCATTTTCCCTTCCGTTTTTAATAAAGCTCTTTCGTACTCATCCTTGCCAATATTTATCCGCCAGTCCTGTTATTATAAACCATCGTTAATAAAATATGCGCTCTTACATAAGTGCAACTAAAAAGTATAGTATCTCTAGATAATATCTTACAATTGCAGTTAAAAATTCCAGTTCAAGCTTATTTATCTTCTTTAACTCCATATTTGCTGACGTTGCCCATTCATCATTAAAAATTCCAAGGTCTTCACCGTCGTCTTGAACAAACTTGCTTGCCACAAGCTGAAAAAATTAATTTCCATTAATCAAAATCGAAGAGCATTGCAATTTACAACTGTCAGATTTAGATGAATTTCCACTTACAAGTGATACGACAAACAGTTCCGAAGGTTTAACGGTTTTCAGGTAGCCGGGATTGTTGAGAGAAAGTCTTTCCAAGTAAACCAGTGCGAACACAAGAGCAGTGGGAGATACACAAGCGTTTCGTCCAATTTCAGCAGCCATGTCAATATCCAAAAATTCCAGGGTGTCTTTCCTTGCGTACTTCGAGAAAGTATCCACCGCCATTACTAAGAAGGATAGAGGATATTTCATTGCATTTTACATTGTCACAATTTTGCACACTAAATTAAAATTACTATTGAAATATATTGAATTATTAGTATTATTAAATTAAAGTTTTAAACGCCAACTTACTTGTCAAAGGCAAGGATGGCCGAGGGGTTGAAGGTGGCCGTGCATTAGCATAGTACATTGTCTTTGCAACCCTTTCACACAGTTCCGAGTAGTCTTCAAAAGTAACCTCAGATTCCGAGTCAGAATCTGAAGCAGCGGTCATTTTTATCTGGCTGCCCTTTTCAGGTGTCTTTGTCGTTGCAGGATACTTACTAGATGATTTAGACTTGAATGTCTTTTTGCTCGAAGAAGATTTGCTGCCAGAATATTGGATAAACTTGGTTTTGTTGTCCGATTTTTTCATAAGCTTTTTAGGGCTTCCTTCGGTCGTCGTCATGTTGGTAGATTCTTCAGCGTTCCGGTTCGGTATGTCTTTATATTTATCTTTGGAGTCAGAATTCACCGGAATGCCCTCCCCCACCTGACTGACGGAAGGTGACATCAACGATGACGGCCTAGGCGTCATTGTTGATTCTCCGTGACAAGTGTACACTCCGACTTGACTCCCCCTACTGCAATTTTTTTCTGTTGAAAAAAAGTTACACTTAAACAAGTTTTCACATCAAATAATTTATATTTCAATTAAACACCTAAAACCACTGAACAATTCGTACACTACAAATAGCTAATTCGAATTTTGAACTAACACTGTAAAATACTATCTCTTATTGGTTCAAAATGCCAATTTAAAACACGGCCAACAGCCAACAGCCTCCCTTTTCCAACTAAAAAAATTAAATTGCGCGTTACCAGCAAATTCGTTATTGTTCCAGGTCCCTCTCAGACTAAAATACATTAAATAATGGAGCATCAACGCAATATACAAAACATCTATTAAACAACATCTCAATTTTGAAAAACTAAACTACTCCCACTTTCGCTTTCATTCATTATTTATCCCATATGGCGCAAGGGCATACATCCCTACATTAACAACAATCCGCCCTTACAACATAACCGTTTATAGCAGCTAGACTGTTCATACAACCGTGTACACACAGTACAGTTACAACTACAACGCTATATACGTTTAGTGCATGTACCGTAACTGCAATTTTAGGTTATTTACACTTGTGTTCTCTCCACAGAACGTTTTGCTCAAATGCAACAGCACAAAGGATACTATACTATACCACGTTAAATCATGATAATGCGTGGTCTAAAAAGTTTCTAAAAATTACGATTGATAGATTTAACTATATTTTCATTAATGATTCTTTTTGTAGTTTACTTTACATACCTTAATGTAGTCGCGGTGTGTTGGAGCGGATTCCAATAATAATTGGTGTCTCTGTGTAAGAATAAAGACTAATTATAAGACTGAACTTTGCGCTATATATAAATGATGGTGGTATCTATCTTAACCTAAGATATAATTTTAATCAGCAAAAAATATGCAAGCCAAATACCAAAATGCACGGCACAAACAATCCTCCACCTAGATAGAAATAGAACTAACTTCCTCTATAAAGGAGCATAGCTGCATGCATGCACACATATACGCTGTAATTTTACGTATGTTGCATCTTGCATCGTACGTGGGTATGATTGTGAATTACATAGCGCGTGGTGGTGACGGACGCGACTATATGTACGTTATCTTTATCTATGTTAATGCTTCTCTTGAAAAAGAATGATTCATTGTGAGTGTGTGCCCTTTTTCCTTATTTTTGCGCATTTCTTATCATCTTTGTTTTTACTAACAAGTTAGCGAAAACCATTGAACATTCAATTCAGTTTTAGTGTACGTACATGTATTATTATTATTATTATTATAAGCGTTTGTGTGGATGGGGGAATAATGCTTCACAAGCATTATCCCACGATTATTGCCGAACCCCCTCCCCCGTATAACAAAATGTAAGGCAAGTGGCGGTAATATCACTCACATAAAAATGGAATTTGATCTGAATTGAAGGAGCTGAGTTTATAAAAAAAAATCCTATCTTATCTATATATTTTTGCAAAGTACAAATGTAGAGCGGAGAAAAACAGGAAGTTTTTTTACAGCATACTGCACTGTAGTTCGTCACGTCCCTGCCTACTTACAATTCATGCCATATGTGAACAAATGGACATGTGGTTGTCGGTTTTCTGTATACGTAAACTTAACATTTTTTTTTATATTACACGCACTTCTCAACACAATAAGGTAGAGTATGTGAGAGTATTTGAGGTGGCAATGTAGTGTGGTATTACACATTTGGGAATTCTATTGGGGTAATGTCAGATTTTCTTTTTTATTGGGCTGGTTGTAAGGTAAAGTAACCAAAGCCAATAGTTAACATATGAGCGAGCGAAAAAAGCTAAAACTGCGGGAGACAAAGCTGGAATAGTGATATTGATGTGATATGATGTATTGTTGTTGTGTTTTTGTGGAGCCTTATAATAATTTTGCATCTGTGGCAAACTGTTGCATTTTTGTATGTGTTGTGTTGTTTTTGTTAGAGATCTAAATGTCGAAATTCACCGTTTGTGTGCGTGTGATGTTTGATGTAATGTAACTGTAAATAATAGGTAACGAACTTATTGTGCTCAATTTAGATGCATAAAGCTAAAGCGCTAGCTGAGCGTCAGTAAACTTTTACATTGTAAACCACTATTAATTTTGCATGGTTTGTTGTTTGGTTCGTGCTGGGATCTGTCAAAAAAGACTTTGAAGCCGTAGTAAAATAGGTACTTGTATTTTTTGTAAAACAATTCAGTACATTTCAATATTTTAAAACAGAAGGATAATGGCCTATAAAGTTGGCATTTATACTAATTACAGATAACTACAATGTCGTCTGCGTATCGGCGAGACGATGCTTTAAGGAGTCATGGAATGCCTTTCAATCATGTTCCACGTCCACGTGCTCCACCGCAGCTTATTCGCCCACCCTCCCCTTTATCAGTGGTAAAGCAAGATAATGTTTTATTTATTTATTTTTTATAGCCAGTCACCCACCCATTCTTATATAGCCACCGATGATGCCATTCCTTAACATATAATTTAATGTCAATTTAGTTAATTATACAGTAACTTTTGAAAAGTAACGTTTTAAGTCCGTGTGATATTTTAAAATTTTACAGGAAAGGCCAAAACCTATTGTTCCTGATGTCTCATTGATAATTGATTCCGCTACCACCAGCTTCCAGTCCACCGGACACACATTTAATGAAGACACCCCTCTCGTAGGAAACAGTAATTCCGATCGATTTACTTTCCAACAACGTTCTGCTGCCAATAGGAGCGTTGACAATTCTGGAAACAACTCAAGTCCACATTTTATCAATTATTATCCTACCCCGGAACAAAATTCTGGGGAAGATCACCAGCAAGTCTTACTGGCTCACTCGAATTCAAAGACTGATTCTGGCAATGGAAGCTTATCTGAATCACCTCGTTTGCGTATCAGTAAGAATGACACGTCAGTCGCTTCAATGTCGGGAACCTTGTGTGGTAACGACAGTAATATGTCGAATAAGTCAGAACGGAATTTTTATGATGGATTTGAGTCATTAAAATCAGACGTCGCTATCGTTTTGAAAACAGTCAAATCACAAGCTGACAGTATTGAGTTAATAAATTCTCAGCTGCAAAGAATAATTGCGTTTCAAGAGCAGGTTCTTGTTAACATGACATATAAAGGACCACGGGAATTCAAATCTGTACAGACGGACACACCGGATTTGGAAAAGTTAGAACCATTGGATAGTTCACTTCAAACATTAGGAAAGGACGGCCAGAAAACGAGGCAAAGTGACAGATCGGGAAGTCTTCAGAGGAAACGGTCGTTTGTGAATTCTAAATCTCACTCACCTAAAAATACCGTAAACACGGAAAGCATCGGCCAAACAAAGGCAAAAGTTCCTATTACCCACGCTTCAGTTCAATTAGAGGACAAAAAGACAGCAGAGGATTTTTCTGCGATTTTAAGAAATTTGCAGATAAGTAATGTTCACGGACCAAGTATGTATTCTGATACCTCTATGAGGTCCATTGACTGTCCCCCATTTCATGAAGGCACATTTCAAAATGAAAATAGGTAAGCTTAATAAAATTTACGGG
>JAHZNE010001800.1:0-11111 GCA_027744055.1 Callyntrura sp. NNG-2020
GTGTTAGATTTACTCCGTGGTGGGTATAATCCGTATACGCTGTTGTGATTCCTACTCTGGAACGAACTGTTGGAGCGAAGAGCCATCATGCCACAGAGAATGGCGGAGATGGTTATACCTGCCGCTGCAGCTATGGCCTAAAATAATTGAGATTCAAAATTAAAATACCGACTATGATGATGAATTATGACAAATATGGGTGGGAGTAGAGATATAACCACAAATTTTAAAAATGCAGTTTACAATTCATTTTTGGCTGATGACGTTAAATAACTTAAATTAACGTAGTAAACTGAAAACTTACCAATTTTAGCATTTTGCCTTTGTAAAAGTTCGAAATTCGACAGTCCTGCGTAAAAAGTAATTTGATTAATGAATTTAAACAAACTTGCCTTTTTCGATAACGCGACCACACTGTGAAAAGGAACAAAGTCAACTTGTTAGCAGCAAAGCAGGGAGGAGGGTATTAGAAAAAGAAATTCTACACAAGGCAAATTGAAAGGCATCTCAATTATTCATGGTTTAACCAACAAAACTAGCAAGCAGCAACATATTATCCCGCCTGTATGAATGTGCAGCTGCAAAAATGACTCTGCTAATTTGCTCATTTGTACATTTGTTGGTAGTGAACCTTGTAATCTCTCCTGCTATTGATTGGTATTATTGAAGACTGTGGCACCCAAACCTGTTGATGTTTGCAACAGTACGCGTGACATTAGTCATTGTTACTGTCGATTTTAGAATCTTTCATACCAGAGTTATTCTGACCATGTGCTTGCGCTTACACGAGTGTTATATAAATGGACATTTGATTCATGGCTTGCAACAACAGTGTTTTTGTACTTTTGAAGAATATGAATGATTACTTATTATTATTATGGCCATGTGACATTGTGCCTCTTCGCACATCGTTACCAATGAATTCAGCACTGCTCAAGGTCAGCAGCAAATAGTTTTCGGCATTGTTGCTATTTTTGACGCCATAACGGTACGGTGGTTAAGTTATTGTGCGCAGTAGTAGTACCGTTTGAAATCATTACGTAGAATGATGTGGGATCTTTTATAGAAATAACGCGGCATCATTGGTTTGTAGACAGGGTAGCTTCCTACTTTGTTTTGATTGCCTATTGTTACAACTTTCCAAGATTTTTGAAGCCCTCCACTTTATTTGTTCAAAGTTCCCTCAGTAGCCAGTCGCCGACAGACAGCTTGTATGTTTGTAAATTAATTTGTTAAATTTGTTTTACTGCAGTTTTGCAAATATTCACTTACAAATGTGTTAAGTGCTAAGCAGACAGACACCTGCGCATCTTCAAAGGATAAATTGCATTTTCTGCCGCATTAAAATGCTTCACATGCACTCACATTAATGGGAAATTTAACAATAGTGAAAAAGGTGCAGACAAGTATAATTGGAATGTCGTTAACGTGCAAGTTAACGTGCAGTATGAATTATGATGAGTTGTTATTAAAAGTTAATTAAGGCCAGGATTAAGGTCGTTCGATTCGAGAAAGATCGTCATTATCATTTTATTAGAAAGGGGATAATACTATACTAGTGTTTATCATCCAATAACATTTTCATTGCTTTGCAGAAATGAAAGTGAAAAACATTTTATTATATAAAAATAGTCGAGAACACTTCGTCAAACAAATTAAAGTCTCAAGNACATTTTCATTGCTTTGCAGAAATGAAAGTGAAAAACATTTTATTATATAAAAATAGTCGAGAACACTTCGTCAAACAAATTAAAGTCTCAAGATGTACAAAAGATGCTAATATGCTTAAACGCTATTTTAAAGTAATTTTCATACATTTTTACTATTATACAAGACACCGCTGGGGGTACATCGTATGATAGAAGCGGGGTATATGAATTTGACATTCTCCAGATAATTTTGCACTTTGCTTCAAGCATGTTCCATATAAACTTGTTGTTTCTTTTACCACCATGAGCGTCAGGTCAAGGACATGTCGGGTTCAAGATGATGCCAAACAAGCATGACTATGACCCAGTTAAGCTTAATAAGCTCATGCAAATAACGCAGCATATTAATCTTTATCAAAGTGGCAATATTAACTGTTCAGTTCTCCAGCAAGTATACAGCATGAAACACGCCTGTTGGAAAATACAACAAAGTTTGAGTCCATTTACAACATTTTAATTGCAGTATAATTTGTTGGTCATAAAATAATTTTAATTCGTTTTGTGGCTCGTTAAAAACTTTCCTCATAAAATCTGCTGAAAATGCCCGTTTTACAACTTCTGTCGACAACAAACCTGCTAATTACCCTACCACTTGTGCTGACCTTCACACTTCTATTCACGACTATGCCAGGTTTAGCACAAGAGGACCCACCACAGGAAGGACAACTGTACCTCGGCTCGTATGGTGCGTTTAACTAGGAAAACAGAAATGTTTTTGACTGCATCAATTTTTTGTTGGTAAAATGCTAAAATGAAGTGCAATATTTTTTTTACGTCGATTGTCGTTTATTTATTTGCAGGATACACATGCACGTCAGAATGTCGCAAGAATGGCTACAGCTACAATTGGTGTGAAGCCAAACATCCAACCTCAGATTTACCTGGAATCAGTACGTATATTTTTCCTATTTTGCAAACCCTCAATTTACACGTATTTGCAAAAGCTTCAATGTCTTCCGTATTTCGTAACAATCTCACAATGAACTTGGCCAAAAGCACGAAAACGTCCTTAAATTTTATGTACGCTGCTGTTTTTATGTAGCTTACTGGGACTATTGTTCCAAGAAGCAAGATCACGACTACAGAGGACGTCGCTGTTGGCATAATCATGCTTGTGGAAATCACGGATACAAGTACAAATGGTGCTACGTCGGCGAAGACGGTTCTTCTTGGGGCTACTGTGGATTAGTGGAAAAGAATGTCTAAAATAAAACAAAGGACACCTCATATATTTTTTCTTACTTACAAAACCTACCCGTTTATTTTTTTCTCTCTTTTAAATGCTTTATGGCGTCATTATTATCACTATCACATGGTGTCACTTTTATGATATCTACTAAATATTAAATAAATATTGACTTCACACGCAGAATATGATCATCATCACAGTTAAGACGACCACCTAGGGTGTACGTACTACTACATAACGATTTCCTATAAATTATACACAATAATATCGTATGTTTTTTTCACACTCGCAATCAAGATTACTACTGCTGTCTTCTTGGAACAATCCTCTTTTCACACACATCCGGATAATGTTTACTCAAAATAGATTCTTTCCTGGCGAGGTTTCGCGTCCAGTAGCAGGACGCCTTGAGGGTGTACTCAGGGATGTCATTGTGTTGATGGAGGTAGCCACAGTGTCGAGTCTTTTCAAAAAGCCATTCAATTTCTGCTTTTGTTTTCCAAAAACGGCTCCCCCCGCGGAGGGCATTGCAGTAGCAATTTCTACAGAGGAGCACTCGCGACGCTCTATCCTTTCTCGCTGTCATTTTCTTCTTTGTATTTTCTTCTAACTCCTTAAGGAGTTGGTCGTCAGTGTTCACCACAATGGGCCTCAGTGGTACGGGATTCACTCGAAAGCGTGATCGGTAATAATCTCGTTCGCTCATTAACTGTACGTCACACTCGATGCAACGATCTTTAGGACCATAGGAGCAATGCAGCTTTGTTGCGGGGTTGAACACGGAAGGTCCTTTTAAGAAAGCGTTGAAAACTACGGGGTGTGTCTAGTTTTAGCTTGCGTAACGCATAAGTTCCTGGCCTATGCAGTAACAATGATGAAACAACAGTGATTACGCTTTTTAATACAAATTTTAAAGCGTGGAAATGTAGAAAAATACGGAATGTTACAATACCCAGCACAATTCCACTTTGGATCCTTTCCAAATCTCGGCTCCTTTGTGGACTGTCCAAACCCCACGTTAATTTGGTGGCATTTCCCCCACAATGTAAATAGCTTTCTGGCCACCTTCTCGTCCCAAATTTTGTCGTTTTCTCCAAGAAGACCGTAGTTCATCCAGAACTCGAGGAGGAAACCTATGCTGTCTTGTCAGCAATTCTCTCACATGTCGCTGGTATTGGTTTGGAGCAGGGATTTTTTCATTGTTCAGTCGGGGAAATCTGGATGCTGATAGACCCCCAATTCCGTACCCCTTTTTGCTTAAAGGTTTATTTAAACGATCTGCCTCGGGGGGTACGTAAAATTCAGGAGGTGGCAAACTTGGGTCGGCTAAATGGGCTTGAAATTCTTGGGCAAACCTGGAATGGCCAGGAAATTCAGGGTAATATCGACGATCAGTAGAAGACAGAAAGGCAACTCGGGAAGAGTTTTGTAGTTTGTGCAGTTTTGCTGCTACTTCAGCGTCCATTTTGAAGCCATCAAAGTCCACTTCGTTGTCTGCGACAGAATATCGATGGTCAACGTCGGCAACGGAGCCATAGCGCAGAGATTTTTTACGTTGACTGATGGATTGCCGATAGGATGCCATCATTGGTCGTGGCTTGCTGATCGTTACGGTTATCACTGGGAACAGACATACGACGATGAATGTTACTTGTAGTGGATTGGCGGTGAGGATCACTGGCAGAAGGTTGACCATGTTGGTTCCTGGAAATAGATTTACGACGGCGATCAGTGGGTACTGATTTCCTACGGTTGTCTTCAACAGCTTTTTGTTGCTGCTCTGCCCTAATCGATTTCTTTCGAGGGTCAAGTTCTTCAATAATAGATTTTCGAAGATTTCTAATGATCTTTGACGGCTCCCCTCCTAATGTATGAACAACAAAATGGTCGTGCTTCACAGATTTCCGTGGTTGATTCTCAGCGTTTTCTTCTTGATTATATGTACTGTTTTGCTCTGTTTTATTTGATTCGTCCATTATATATCAACTTAAAAACAAAATACTTTTACAAGATCCAAGTCTCTTTCTACATAAGTGTGGGTGCAAACCTAACGTTAAAAAATTAAGCTCAAGTTTCCCGTGAAAATGCAATTAGGACCAAAAATAATAATTTGTGTGTGACTTTTCAATTTAGAAATTAACTACGTACATGTAACTTTTTCCCTCTTTGCACCAACTGGGAAAAAGTGCAAAGAGAAAACGGCAGTACGAAGGGAATTTCTATGGCCACTTTTTTCCTAATGTCGCGCCAAAGTTCAGCTAAAGAGTGACTGAAATTGCCCGCATGATCTGCAGTTTATGGGACCTGGGACCTTCCACCTTTTTTATATGCCTCAGTGTTAGTACCACTCTCACACCCTTTTGACATATTACATGACATTTCCTTTGTCACAGGAAAATTACAGGGGGAGACTCATTATACCATCCATCCATCTCACCGGTTATTAATAAGTTCTAGTTCATTCATTACAGCATGCAATTTTCTCGATGAGCAGACAAATGAGTTTGTACCGTGCCAAATAGAGGTCAGGATAAATTGAAATCAAAATCAAAGCTGTGTGTGTTTTTTTTTTCTACCACCACGACACCGACACCTCCAACGAGACATACAATATCAATACGGCGTGACTCTGAGTGAGTGAAGGTGAAGTGTTACATTTCGTGGGGCATCAGGAGACACGAACTAGGGAAACCCCTGTCGTGTTATGTTGCTGTTGTGTGCTTGCTATTTTTTCCTAGAATTCCTATCTCCCTCTCTGCACGTTATTACGACACGTTACGAAAACGCAACAAAGTGTGAGTGGAGTGCCGTGAGAAAACCAATTTTCTCCCTATGGATGTCAGTTTTCAGGAACGTTTTTACCCAAATACTCAGAGAGTCGTTTTTTGTCGTAAGAATAGACAAGGCACAGATGATTTATTGTCCCCACTGGCAAGTTGTGTGTTAGATGTTATTTATTTATGAGTGAGTGCCATATTTCTGATCATGTTATGCTATATTTATATTCTTACATTTGTTATCCCATAAACACCACCAATCGCCACATACACCAAACATCATTCAACTTTACGAGGTCATTTTTCGATAGGAAATTGAATTCTTGGCTATTTTTACCCCCTTCTAAAAATATCCCCGTTGTGGGCATCATATCCTCCACAACAACAACAATATATTGATTCCATTTTGTTTTTAAGATAAATTGCTGGACATTTATAGAAATGCTGTCGCATGTACCAACTTGTGAAATATGCATCGTTTTGTCACACATAAAAGTTCTCCCCCTTTTCCACCGTATATTTTTTTCTTTTCGTCTGTTAAACTCGCGTCTTTAACATGTCATTATTAATTTTCTTAAAAACGTACACCATTATGATGTACGCTCCACACAACTGGTTTTTAGGTGGCTATAAACACAACAGAGCGCAACGCCGTGTACTTTATCATCACACCGTCGACGACCAGACTTTCCTTTCAACGAAACAGTGTCGCCGATAAAAATCAATTTATTGTTTTCATCGCTCCATTTACAACTGACTACTACTTACTTTTACATTTACATTTATAATTTGAATGGTATAATAAATTGTGTACATTATTTAGGTTTTCATCAAAACCTTAGAATTATTTTCTTCCTGTGTATCATACGTTGCTCCATTACCTACTTCGACGAACCCTGGGTACCCGTCGCCGTGTTCCAATCCAGGAATGCTACACTAATGTGTTTTTGTGTTTTGTAAACGGTTTTTTTGTACAGTTGTTTCTTATTGTGTTATTGTCATCGTATGTAAAGGTAATGGAATATGAAAAATAAAATATTATGGCAAGTTATAAAATGTATGGCATTCGTAGTAAAAGTTTTTTCCCCAAGTAGTGCGACATATATGCATACCGCACCTTTCTCTTTTTCCTACTTCCTTACCGTTCCCTTCCTTGTCTACACTCCGCCATGAAAATGTCAAGGAAGAACAAAGTGGGATACATAGAAAAGAGGGAAAAGGCCGATAAAGGAAAGTGGGGGAGAGTTTGTGAGTTCCAACGTTGTTACCATCATATCATGCTACTACAGTAATGTGGAGGTAGAAGAGGTAAATAGACGACATAAAATGTGCCGTTATTTTGTATAGGCACCAATTACCTACACATCAGGACAAGAAGACTGATGTTGTTAGCAAGTACACAACAACAACAACAGCGGCAACAAACGCTGAAAGTACACAAAATATTTGCACATCATCATGATCATCGTTACATTTTGCATAAAAAACAACACCATTTACTACTACAAAAACGACGACGACACAAACAGAAATGTATTTTGCTGGTGGATGTGTAACGACTACACTACACATATGCATATAGACAGAAAATGACTGTATTCTCCTCCAGGGAACAAAACCTTGTAAACTAATCGTGTTGTAAGTAAACCACTAACAATAAATGCCGCATGATAGCATTTAAGCTTTTCCCTTGTATATACTATACTTACAAGTTAACCCATTACCGCAGTAGCACATTAGGGCAATGAAAGACCATTTTCTTGTCTTGTTAGTCGTAGTGACGAAGCGGTGGTAGGTAGCGTTCCCGCTGCTGCTGTGTGAGTGTGACTAAAAAACAAAGTACATGTTTTAATATGTACCTACTTTTACACGTTATGCGTTCCACGACAAAATAATAAAGGACCGTAAAGTTTTTAATACAATTTCACCTTTAAAGTACAGAGATTTACCTTTATTTACATGTGATCATTTTTATAACATTTGTTGATTTGATGCGTGTGTAAGACAGCTTGTTAGCTTGATTCGATATATGCAAAGATTCTGAGTAATTATCGAACAGAATGGGCTGATCGGGTATTTAATGAAAGTTTTACGGTCATTTTCACAAGGGTATTCATATTTAAGCCCCTGTTTTGGTTTTGGCGAATGATGGTGTTACTGACGGATGGACTAGAAAAATGATGAATAAAAAACGCAAAAAGTGTTTTTTTGCACAAATTCGAGAGAAGGTGAACTGCAAGTAAAGTTTTTGTTGTTATGAATTTCTTCGGAAGTTCATATGGACCTTATGTAAGATAAGACGAATAAAATCCGTTTGGATAATAAAACTAGACATGACAATAAATAAATATTATGGTGATGTTTTGCTGTGTTCAGCTCCGACGAGACCCTGGTGTCGTGTGTGCTGTGGATAGGTAGATATTATTTTGCGGTGTTAGTTGCACCGTAATGATCCATTTCACTTGTCGTAGGCAATATGTTTTCCCTCTCTCTCTCGCTCTCCGTCTCTCTTTCTCCCTGGAGAATTCGATGTACGACATATTGAATACTCTTTTGCTTTTTATTTCTATTGTTATTCACTTTCTTATTTCGTATTCTTCATCAATTTCTGCAGTCGCGAAAAGGTGATACCAAAATGAAAAGATGCAAATGATAATATGATGATTTGAGGCTCGCAATACCGTGAAAGGAAAATATTCTTGTGGCACGCAATTTTCAAATTACCACACCCGCTGATGATGGTATATATAAGAAACATAGCGAAATAATAATAATAATAATGTTACAAAGCAGCTCTACTTACTACCATCTCAGGGCAAGAGCATATTATATACGAAATTAGTTTGATACATATATATGTACCCTTTGTAACACCACCTATTTGTAGAGAATCAAGTTTGCGTTTTTCTCAGGCAGCAAGTAAAACGTTAACCAATAGGCGGTACAAATTTCCATAAGATTTTCACATAAAAACAGCACCAACGGAAAAAATGCATGTCTATATAGAACTGTTCACTCAACCGTAAAAACCATAGTACAAACCATACAATCATGAAATGTCGATGCAAGGTCAACCACCGGCACTTTTCTTTTTAATTTTTTTTCTCTCTCAATATATGGTAAAATGTGTATGTATGTATACCGTGTTAAAGTTAAGAAAATGAACCTTCAATTTTAGGTAGTTTGATTCCCTGTAGAAGAAAGGTTTGATCCAGCGAGAAAGTAGAGTACTTGGCTGGAATTGCTGAATTTGGCGTAAATATGGGACAGACCATTAATTGGAATTGGATTGACATTTTGCTTTTCTTTCTTGAACCTTGTACGGCATAGTAGGGAGGGAGATTGGGATCCTAGCCGTAGTAGTAAGGAAACGAAATATTGGGTAATTTTGGATCATTACAGTGTTTAGCCTAGGCTTTGACACCAAAGAGGTCGGCAAAATGATACCTTGATGATAACAAAGTAAGTAAGCGTTTTCGTCTCGGGGTCGGATTAAATTATACGCATAAAAATTTAGATAAGGTATACCCCATTTTGTACATTTTACTTTGTATGGGGCAGCAGGGAGGTTTTTGGCGGAGGGGATTTTATAATGGCGGAAAAAATGAGTGAATTAAATTGCATAAAATTTACATTAGTTTATTTTCGGATAATGGTTTAATTCACGGGATATGCTTTATATACTGGAAGAGATGAAAATAACACCATTTTTTAAACGAGGGAGGTCAAGCGGCCGGACCTGGAAATTCTCAAATTGCAATGTGGAGGAATGAGACTTAGCACCAAGAAAAAGTGTAAAATATGCGCATACATTTACATTTTACATTAAGGGAAACTTGTTAAATGTTTCCTTTCTCTCGCTTTCTTTCTTTCTTTCTCTCTCTCTCTCCCAGGATGCCTGAATTATCCGCTTTTGCAAAAAGTTGCTTATTTATTTTTCCATGTTGATAAAAACTAACACATGTACTTACTTGCCACACAAAGGCCACTGTCTATAGCGCCAAAAGGAGAGAGCCAGTTGGTGAAACGGAATCATAAAGTGCAATACATAAATTTCATCATTATAATTAAAATGAACAAAGACGTCCTCAAAGGAGCCATACTTTTAAAAAACGAAGAACAAATCCCTATACTGCTGCAGCAGCATACGTATATTACTTTTAGTTACCTAATCACATCCGCCTTTTCTCTGGTTCTTCTGTCCTTCTACCATCTCCACGACAGCTCGCCGGCTACGTCTGCCGCCACGTTTAATAATTCTCAAAACGTTGCATATGTATATTTACACCAATCGTCTGCGTTGTGCGGTGACCAACTTTCCCCGATCAAAAAATAGAAATACATATGTACCCAGCAGCAGCAGCCGTAGTAGTCTCCCTTGCATGCATAGGTAATGAACTGAATACCTAATAATAAAAAAGTATACGTTGTAGTAATAATTTTTGCCACCGCACTCCCTAACTCATTTCTCTGTACTTTCTCTCTGCAAGTGCCAGTGTGGTTATCTTGCAGAGAAGTTCTTTGGTATGCAATGCACGCGATTTGTGTAAGTGCGGCGCAGTGGTGGTATTGATGATGGTGTTTCGGTGTTGTGGCTACCTAATTTCTTACCAAAATAGTGAGGAACCACGTACAACGAGCAGCAGTGTGTTATTATGCATACATACCGTTTAATAAGTAGCATTGTAATAAACGCATAAAAATTGGGCAAGTTTTTCTTGTCAGTCCCATCATCATCCTTGTGTGATTACTTCATCATACCTACACACACGACGACCACGACGACGACGACGAGTGATCCATTGCCATTCAACTCAAGTTTCTCCACTTTTCTCTCGCAAGTGCGCGGGGAGGTTGCTGTATTGCAAAACCTAGTGTGGGGTAAGTACAATGTAGTGGAACAAAAAAAGGAGAAAACCCACTTATTATGCAGTAGTTTACAAAATAGGTACACATGTAAATGCACGTTCGTAGGGCGACGACTATGTACATAAACTGTTGTAATAGCGGCGTCCATTTATTTATGCATGCATCCCATTTTTGCTGCAAGGTATTCCTACTTTCAGGAGAGTAATGAACAAACGCATTTTCGATGCAGATTATGCAGAAAAAACGAATGGGGTTGTGGGCTGTGCACATGTATATATATATATACATATATGTTCTTCATATCGTCGTCGTCACCGTGGCAAGAATAAACGTGCAATGCTACACACAGAGAGAAGTAATCTATAAAAAAAAGTAATTTTCACCAAGTTTCCCATTACCACCGCCGCCACCACCACCACCGTGCTGAATCCAAGCGCGCGCACACACACATACACACATCACTTTTCCTCTTTGCTGCACAGAGAGACTATCAAAATCAAAATCATCAACTTCGCAAAACGCTTTGTTCAGCCATCCCACTACATCGCCATCCATCTCTCTCTCTCT
>JAHZNE010001801.1:0-14037 GCA_027744055.1 Callyntrura sp. NNG-2020
GTAATTCGGTTGTTAAAGATACACTGGTACAGGTTACAAATTGGAAAGCAATCACACGGCGTTACATTAAATTTCCTATCTAGAATTTTTATTTATCTAAGCAGGCGCCATGAAATTTTGTTCATCTGCTCCCTAAATACAATATAATTTTTTTAGCGTTGACCCGATTCTTTTAATTCTGAAAGTATAATAAAATTTCAATTTGCAAAGAACACTTAATTTCAATATTCGTTTTGAGTTGGCTCGTAATTGGAAGGTAATTTCAAAAATATAACTTGATGGATTTCCTTCATAAGGTTGGCGCAACCTCCGGCAGTTAGAAAAAGGGGTTACAAGATAAAAAGATAACAAATGAAGTATTTGGGGTTTGCAACATAAAAATAATATTTCCTGCTTACTTTCACTTTAACGCAACATCGTTTGAAAGATATAAGGAAATCAGTATAATACTTATTACAGCGGCTTATATATTACGAGTAATAAACGAATTATTTTCAAATACGCCAGTTTTACGAAAAAATCAAACATCTTCTGTTTAACACCAGGCATTTCTTAGCTTTCCCTACTCGGGCTATTATAATCATGAACTGGTCAAAAGTCAAACTTCTTGTAAGTAAAATCCGCCTATCATTTCCCACCGCTATTTTTAGTGCGTCCCTTAAATGGTCCCCACTGACGTGCATCTCCATTTATCAGAGATGTTTAGAACTTTGCTGGTTTCCAGTGGCTATTTCCTTTAGCAGCGATTGTCGCCTCACATTACAAAACTATTCCCGAAAAAATCCACTAATCCTCTTTGGGCACGTAATGGAGTTGTCAATATTACTTTTACATGCTCTTATACTACTGCCCTATGTCATCTACTACAAATTTGCGAGCACCCAGGAACCTGACAGCTTTAGGACCGTAATATATGCACCCCTTAGCTGGACACATATTTGCATCTACGCCATTAGCATTGTGACAACCTTCATGGTGTTGCAATTAGCTACAACAATGCAAACTAACGCTCCAGAAATTGTGCAGGGGTACAATGCCCTTTTGGAAGTTCACCATCGTATGAAGGAACGAATACCTCGTCACGTCTGGCAAAGTGACCAATTTCATGGGCATCGAAAACGGTTGCGTCGCTATTTTTTGTTTGCGTTTACGCTGTTTCAATCCAGTATTATATATGTACCTCCAATGACCTTTGTCCTCGTCTATTTTCGCTCCACTGTGGTTTATTTCACAGGAATTTTATTATTTTCAAGGGCACCTGACCTCCGACAATTTACAGCTGTTGCTGCAGGGAGCCGTGGCCTGTTTTCGATTTGTTATTTCATGCTTCTACGGACTAACGTTAGCGGGTCATTATTTAGGCACTATCTTGCTGTTAGACATAACACGTCTTTACCTTTACGATCACGCTATAACGGTGTTGTCCTATTTGAGCTTGGCACATGCTAATAAAATGAATTTTCGTGAAATATTCCCACTTTTTATGCAACTCCGTATATGTCATAACTTGCTGAGTCTGAACTTATTTCACTCTTTCTACAGTTTACTACTTTGTGTAACTCAGATCTTTTCAGTTCTTGCATTCTGGACAAGTGTTGTGACATTTGGAAATATTCCTATTCATTTTTGGATAGTACTTCCCATCGTCGGATTTGAATCAGCCATTCTAGGAGTGGTATATCTTAGAATAAGTCAAACGGCGCATTTGCACTCCCGTAAATTTTTAGATGTAAGAAGAAGACAGCAACAATATTATTGTAGCAAGTGGGTAAAGAAGACATTACGGGCCACAAAACCGTTGGAAATTAGGTGTGGCGTGTGGTTTGAAATACGGGGATATACGATACTAGCCAGCTTGCATGCAATACTAAATAATTTTGGGTCCCTCCTTCTAGTACGGAATTGTGATTCTCAGCAATACGGAGAAACCAAGTTGAGTAAAGTTTTGTGTGGAATGCAAAAGTAGGACAAAATTATGGTGGTACAATTATATGCAGTGAATGATGATGATACAGAATACAACAGGTTGACGTGCAAGATATTGTTTAAAAATTATGTAGTGGTTGATCATCTCTTGATTTGGGGTTGCATTTGTATTTACGAGTATTGTAAGCTTTTCATAATTACTACGAAGCGTAAAACAAGATAATAAACCTAAATTTGAAAATATTTGAAGATTTGACGGCGTGAAAGAATAATAATACAAATTTTTTACACATCTATTTAAGTAATGCAGTTTTGATGCATTATTGCAATACCATCAACATAAATTATTAATGTTTTGAACAAAATTAATCAATACGAAGAACCGACGGCGACTATGAGATATGAGATTGTAAATGAAAATTTATATTAATTGTAATATTATGTAAATTCGAAGATTATCCAGGTATTTTAATAATACTTTTTTTTAAAAAATAATTTCGTATTAAGTGTAAAGATGTGAGAGGCCTCGACACCCACAACATCCTATGCTCCCTAAATTTCGCTCATACCATAAAGCTTGTTTGTGGTACCAGTAAATGAAAAGCTTGATTTTTCCTATCATATACTGATGAATGTTTCTTTGACCCAGCTTCAACATTAAGTGAGGGCCGGACATCAATTTTAAATTTTAAAGCTAACATTCATACTTGTATTTGACATGTCTTTGTAAAAAAAATTTGGCGTTGGAACAGTTCAATTTTTCATATGACAAGTATTATAAATTATAGCAGAATGAAAAGTTTCAAGGTCAAACATAAATATTATATGTGAATGTTTTATACAAAGAAATAAAATTCAATTTAATATATAGGCACCAGAGCAAAATTGTTTTTGGAAAGCTGTGTAAACATTTTCTAATGATTTAAAAGACATTCGATAATCATAACCGTATTTCCGATGTGGTTACTCATAAAGAAATGCTTAAACCATTCCATTGTAGATAGTATTTTAAATGAAATATTGTAGGGGATTGTGTCCAACGGTTATGACAGAAATTATTTTGTTCTAACAGGTGCATGGAGGAACTTAAACAAAGACACATTTAAGTGGACTCCTGTAAAAGATAATCAGATGTTCTGTTCTACAGCCAGATTCACTAGGTTTTCATTTGTCTGTTTTTAATTGTGTAGTGACGATATGCACATTATACAACGTGAGCATAAAGTAGGACCGTTTGTTTATGCGTAATATTGGATGTTAATATGAACCGAGCCAAGCTAAACAAAAACAGAAAAAAACACTATCTAAATAAACCCTTAAAACATGGACTTAAATATGAGACGAAAGACGAAGTAATGAAAAATTAACAAAATAGATCTTAAAGTATCACATTGATTACACAACGGGGATAGATTAAGTGAACAGAGGAGTGTAAAGGTTTAACAATCTTCTGACGACCTTTGACCTCCTCTAGCGCCGCCTTAACCCTTTGACAGATAAGCACTAAACTCGGTATTTATGATAAGCATGAGCCAATGTATCATTCCACAAATTTTGAGCCCGGGTCTCATTTAAAAAAATTTAACCCACTTCCGGTTTGAGATAAGTCTCCAAAAGGGGAGGTTCACATGCGACGATGATTCCATATAACCTCCCGAAAACAGAATTTCAAAATTCCTATCCGTTCTCGAGTTATCGCGCGGACGGACGGACAGACGAGGGATGGACGGACGGACGGACGGACGGACGGACGGACAACGTAAAACCAATATGAGACTTCGTCTCATAATAATACAATAAAAATTGCTTGCGAATGCATATAATTATTATTATTCGCTCGAGATTTTACATATCATCTTTTTTTAATACGCAGTGGCAAAAAGTAGTTAATGAGTATTGTATAAAATAATGCGTTTTAGTTTGCTAAACTCTGAACAATGTTACTTCATTTTGTTGTGTTTGTGTTGTGGCGAAAAGACAAATGTACTCCGGTCCCGGTTCACGTTTTAACATTGGCACTTTTAAAAGCACATAGATATCCTCCATTTTCTGATTTGTATGAATGAATTCCTTCTTTATACCCAAAAATTAACGATCTATACAAAAGTGTGACGCATTGTAAATCTCTAAAAATTGATTCTAGTTAGTTTTTCAATTCATAAAAACCTCTGGTTTTTTCACAAGAGTGAAGAGGTTTATTATTACAACGTTGTCTCATCAGAAAATAAGAAACACCGACCAAACCAACCCAAACATTATCTACCCACAGCTATTATTTCTATCTGGCTGTATCCTTAATGGCCCTTTCTGTTGTACCCACAATGCAAAACTTCTTTTCAATTCAAAGTCAACAAGCAGCAAACAAAAATTACTCATTTCCGATCTTCTCTCGCCTTCGCTCCCTTCCCCTCTTTTATCGTCGAACCCTCTTCCTTTTTGACGCTTAGATTTTCAAACGTTTACAATAGATTCTAGTAAATGCACAAGTAATCTTTCGACTCATCCTCTCTACTCGTGTAGTCGTGTAACATTTACAGCCAGTGACATCATCCATATGGTTTCACTGGAAATGACTTGAAAGTCCTGTCTTGCAAATATTTTATTTTCTTGCCCAAACACAGATTATGGAACGGGAGGATGGGATTACAATTTCATGACAATTTACTTAGTTTGCATTTACCAAATGAGCTGAATGCAAGGGTTTATATTTAAAAAGAACAAATAAACAGTTTTCTTCTCTGAAATTTTTACACGTATATATTTAATGGTGTGATTCGCTCGTGTCAAAATATATATTTAACAGCAATAAATCGAAATATATATCCCGAGCTCCAGACGCAGAGCTGCAGCTTTGAAAATAAAAGTACAATGTTTATTTTACATGGGTTGCATAAGCTCATTATAACACTATACAGCTACCTATAATACTGTAACTTTTGTGCATCTTCTCCTTTACCTCTCTTAATCTAGTGTAACTAACTTACATCATCATCAACGACATAAAGGCGTATTATGCATTTTATAATGGGCAATAGTGAAAATACAGGCGAAACAATCCAATTTCCCAAGCCTGATTCACATGCCCATCAAAACATAGTTTTGCTATTGTTATCTGTCTCGTCACCATACTTCTTATCGTGCTGTTAATGCTTCACTTTTGGCTTACGCCTTACGGTCTAATAGTTAATCTGGCTTATGATTCAATGTACAACTACAACTTATATTAAAACTGACTATATGAGCACGTCAAGATTAAAAATCCACTCCGACTTGGCTGTTTCATGTTTAGGGCACATTTTTAAGCAGGATATCAACATCTTGTGATTAAATACTTGCGTGTATAGTAAACTATACTGAAACTGAAATGTCTGAAATTATACTTGCCCTAGAATATATACGGCCACTCGACATTTCTGTTAGTGCTCAGTTCGTTCGCATCGCTTAATTTACGTTCTTATAGATGAACGAAGAGAAGATACTGGTTACCGTATTTTTACGGCTGGATTAGACTGACTGGACTTGACGCTTGTTTTGTTGTTTTCCTGCATTATTCTGTTCTAATGTAATAAGGAAGGTCTTTGATGGAGTCAATTATCCATGAATTTTCGAAACAAAGGGATATTGTATGACTACAAAGGAGAAAAGGCTTGTGTGAATCATGATGGCGGTAAGATACCTACACTACAGTCATTCGTCGCGACTACCGGCTCCCATCTACTTCAGAGAGGTTGACGCTGGAGAAACTATAGAAGAAAAATCCAGCAGCAGCTGCCACTGTTACTTGCTGCTGCTACAATTGCTCCGAGCAAAATGGTATGAAAGCCTTTGAAATTTTGATTGTTATACGATAAGCCCCACACTCTACTCCTCTTCTCACTGCTCAGCATATAAAATATCAAATTTATTTTATAATTATTCCCTCGATTTCTCATATCGTGACTGATTCGACGTTACATGGCACTATTCATTTCAACCGTTGTCTTGTCTTGTCGGTCATCATCGTCATCATGAGCTAGTAGACAGCTCAAAAGAAAAACGATCATTAGTTGAGACTTGGTTCTATGAAGAAGTCATCTACAAAGCGCATACGCAATTTCTGATTTTCACAATATGACGATGTTAATAATCATGAGGAATTAAGGAGAATGGAAAACCTTTTTAATTGGTCATTTTCATAATTCACTTCACGGATTTTAGCAATATTATTGGCTTTATCGGGATTACATATGCTGAAACTGAAAACAGCGTATTAGTGGCATTGCATTTCATCAATAGGACATATCGAAACATTCATTTTCATTAGAGTCACCGCGCTTTATGTTGCTGAATGAAGGCTTCTCACTGTTCTCACCCTTTACCATATTAATGTCTGTGTTCTGTGTTATTAGCTGTTATGAACAGATGGGGGCTGCCTACAACAAAAAAAGCTATATTTACTGCTTACTGCCCACGGCTCACGTTAGTACTGACGACGATTAGTATGACTCACTTGCTTGTGAGACCCGACTTTTTATACGTCAGAAAGCATGACAAAAATGACAAGTTCTCCCTAATGAAGCTTTAAAAATCTAATAAAACAAAATGATTCGGAGTTGTCAACAATCATGATAAGCTCTCTAACTCCTTCTCAAATTGATTGACAGATTGATTGATTGAAAATTTTCCAATTAATACAGACCCGACAATAGCTTACCAGAAACGGCAACGCGGAAGATGCAATCAGCTTCATATTGTGCTCCTGTACTACTATTTCGAAGTATACCTCTCTAGGTACTCCACAAAATGTCTGCACGCACACGTGTAAACATCGTAGCACCAAAAGTATGTAGGTATAACATCGATAGAAGAAGATCGATCTTAGCATAAATTAACCACTTGTCGATGTTCGCTATATATCCTAAAAAAATAGACGTACTTGCCTTACTGGTTTGCAAATCATGATTACGATTAGCTATAGTCGGCAGGAATTGCATTTATTGTTTGCGTCTTCAAAATTCCAGGTCGGTTGCGTATGAGTGTAAAACTAGGCTTGACAACGTTATCATAACATGAATGAATGTATTTGCCGAATTCATAGGATATCAAGCGGCTTGCTTGAGACTTGAGACTGACAACTCTTAACATGTAATTTCTATAGCTTACAATTAGTTTGCTGGAGGACCCGGCCCTGCCAGGACGTGTCATTTGTGAAAGAATGTCATTCAATGGTGCGGTATGAATGAAAGATTGTAAATCAAGCTGTGCCTGAGAACTTTCCTAGGTGAATATTATACAATTCATCGTCAGAGGTTTTTATTTACGACGCATGCACTTGCATACACACTACAATGTAGTAGTAGTAGTAGTAGTAGTGGAGTAGTGGAACTGCTTTAATTAAGAGAGATTTCTAGAAGGGAGACACTCATTGTTGACTGACTTGATGACTACAATCATCTTTGTCTTGGTCCGTGGTAAGAAGTACGGACCGATACTAATTCTTCCCAGTTCAACAATGTATTTTGGAAAGAGGCTTGAGCTGCTGCCTCGCCATCTCGTCTTTTGTATAACACCTCTGATCATTTATGTTGACTCTTGTTGTTGGCATGTTCCTTTCCTAAGCCCTTTTGTCCTGAGAGTGGGTAGGTACTTTATATTTATTAGTATTACACCTACAATAACGACAACAACAACGTACGGCACGCAAGAGTGTACAGTATTCATGGTTCAATTCTCTTCCGCTTTATGGAGGAACTTATTGCCAGCAATACACGGGAGAGCAGCAGTCCTACTACTAGTAAAAACGTCAAGAAGACTTCACTACAAGAGACCTACCAGAAGCATTTGTGTTACAGTGGTTGCAGCAATAAATGTAATTGGCCTGGTTAAATTACTCAAGTGGCTTTGTCCTGCTGTTGTTGTGAGAAAAGATGAGCCACCCAGTAGGAGAAACGCGCGTGTGAAGTAGTTTACTTCATTACTTTTGCATACCTAAGTATTGTTTCACGCTGTTGTACATTTTGTCTGGCGATCAACTTGGTATCTCCACTCTCCAGTGAAATAAAGAAAACGAACCAAGTTGTAATATAGGACGCACTTTATTGCACTCTTTTTCTACATGCGCATGAAAAGTATGCCTGTGCAATATTGTGTGTAAATTGTAATGTTGTAAATGTTAAAAATGTTAAAAGCATACATGAAATCGGGCTATAAACAATGAGATCTTGGTAGTTTGGAGAAACACTATGATGAACGGGGGGCAATTAATATTTTACTGTACCTTTTTATATGATTTTGACTTTGAAAATTGAAACGACTTTCAAATACATACAATGACCAATATAACACTAACTAGTAACAAAATTGTTAGCTGGGTGGTCAATTTATGTGTATTGAACATTGAACTCTCAAAAACTCTATATAATTTTAACAGATTTGAAAAAAATTATATGGGTTACCAATTACCGGAAGGAAACATTTTATGGCCAATTTCTAAATACTTTTATGTATGCTTAGTTTGTAATTCTTCAGTGAAATGCCGAAAGTTTCTGTTTCTGCAAACATAGAGCACCCAGTGCAGTTGTTGAGTTGTAGTTGCATTGTTGCATGTGTCATGCCTATACACCTAAATTATATATTCATTCCTAAATATATCCATCATAAAAAAGGTACGCTGATGAGTAACATGCTGAAGTGAAAAAAAAAACAGAATAAAAATATAGCATCTCGCTGGTAGTCTCCGCTATTGCACCTCTCAAGTTGTGCACAATACAGATTGATACCCTGCTGTGAGCATCCACAACAACACGACTTAACATAAGAACACAGCTTAACTCAGACAATACTGAGGGAAAATCAGTTATTGTAAAAAAAAGATAAACATATATTCGAGTTATATAGCCCTATATTGGAATATGGTTACTGCAAATTTTCATACCTGTCGACTCTGGACATGGAATTTGCTTACATGTATACTACATTGTCCTACCACGGAATCTGTATCTGTACGGAGACAGCCACGCACAATCTGTATGGCTGTCTCTTCAATGGCTAAATCATTTAAAACTCGGTTTGAGCAGAGCAAAGTAAAACCAACATCTTTGAGGTTGCTCTCACTGTTAATTATTCATTTTTTCATTTTGTAACAAACCTAGTGCATTTTTTGCAATTTTTATTGATAGCAAACGTAAAGAAAAAAGCTTAGGACAAAATCCACTTCATGTTTTACAAAAAAATGCCATTAAAGACTAACTGGAGGCGTTTCAATGCATTAAAAAAGCCAACAAGATAAATTTAATTTTCTATTTTAAAATGTTGGATACGCCCCACCCTGCCAATCCGTCTTAATTTTTCTTGACTTATTCTGAATGTTCAAAACACCATATATACTCCTCTAACCAGAAGAGTGGAATTAGTGTCATATAAGTACCCATTATACGGTATAAAAATTTTATTTGCCCTGTTAACCAACAAAGGTATAGAAAATAGAAAGCTTATTTTTAACCTGATCTGCCTTGCTTTCTGTACACTAAAGAGATATGTCGGTATCAGAAAAGCATTTTACCTGGATTTGAAATCATTATTCAATGGCCGTTGTGACGCTTAAGTTTTGGTGTGGCGTACCCATGTCAGATAAAGCATTCAACTTGATTTTGGTCAACTTACTTGGGAAAAAGTATATACAATATACAATCTGCTGTTCGTGCTTCTCTGGCTGGATATACTTAACAATCGCTTCTACAAAACGCCGAGCATAAGAGTTTGGCTTTGATTATGCGTTACCTGGAATTTATTTATCCCCATTTTTCACTTGGACAATATTATGTGAGTTGGCGTAAGTTATTATACTTTGTCCCATCATCAGCATCACAGGGCCCTTTTGTCCATCGTCATTCTGATGAGCCCCTTTAGAGCGGAGAATAAGGGCCTTTTGTGATACGGAATGGTGTACCTACCGAGCTTAGGATAAAATATACCCTCCCTTCGAATTTCCAGTAGAATGCAATGAATACATAATACGTACTTTAGTCATCCCTTTATACACGCAGTTCGTAATACAAACCAACTAAAGTACGTGTGCATAGAGTCCGTAATTTTTTATTTCTTTTGCTTCCTGGAATGAATAAATAGTCAAGGCAAAGCCATTTATTTAATACCTACCCATTTTTTGTGACAATGAGCTCTCGTGAAAATATGGATTGTTCGATTGTATATTGGCATCTCTCTGCTTGCTTGTTGGTGTGCTTAAATGTAGTATCACTTTTGGGGATGTGATGATGCAATGCTTCGTCATCCTCGTCGTTTTACTTTTCATTGGAATCAGTCACACTTCAGAATGTATTTTAGTTTATATAACGCCAAAGAAAGAATACATACTTGACAGGATCATCGAGGAGGAGAGGAAAATCAAGGATAAACATAAAAATGCGGCCGTACGTTTCTTTCTTGCTAGAATATTACCTACGCGTCTTATGCTTTTCATGTCTTTTGTCATTACGTGTACAACAAAATACAAATGTGCATAGTGGCTTCGTCGTTTTTGTATGTTACAAGTACGAGGTGTGGAGGTTGTGATGGTTGTGTCAATTGTTCGTATTTTAACGCAACAAAGCGGAATGGTGACAATGATTGTGGAAATGATGAATCTGGATTTAGTCCTGTTTTTTTCTTCTTTTATTGTAATTGCAACCTTTCCTTTTTAAAAAGTACAAATGATGTGTTTATATGGTTTATTTGGTGGTACACGTCAGCAGATTTAAAGATACCGTTTTCAGAAAAATAGCGCAAGTAGAAGTGGAAGAAAGTGCACATTAAAATTTATTGCTGTTTGCTGATTTAACGTTGGTTTGTATTAATTTTGATTCACATGTAGGAAGACCCAAACCCGCTGCCCACAAAATATGCATTTCTTGGTCCTGAATAAAATAGCGTGAAATAATAATAGTTTACGTCATATAATGTAATAATGACGACAACCCAAATTCAACAAAAGAAAAGGCCAAAAGCTCTCACGGAGAAACATTTTGTTTTGTAAACCTCTGAGGTGTCAAACAAACACATTGAAAGGTCGCCATTATACAGATTTGCTAAAACGAGAGATTTATGTCCTCTTAGCGCTGTTTTGACTTCATTACAGTCCTTGTCCCCAAATACTTTCCTGTTATCGTTAACAACTACATGCGCTGTCTAGTACACACGGCACAAATTCATCATCGTCGTATCTGATGATCTGAACAGAAATCCAGAGCGATTAACAATGGGCTGTGTCACATAAAAGTGCTGGAGTGAGTTGTCAAAACTTGTATAAATGTATAAGACAGTTCGCATATGAATAGAAAGGATACTACTCCAAATGCAACTTTTCGTCAAAGAAGCTTTGTAAGTGGCAATAATAATTTGTCCGGATAAAAATATAAAAATATCCCTCAATTGTCATTTTTCCGTTGAATGTCAATACCCGGATGTGGGTTTTGCTGTGGTAGGAAGGTAGTGGATGAGGCATGATAAACGTTTGTGTGGGTGTTCTGTTTTCCGTTCTTCTGGAATTCCCTTTATTGCTGGATAATAAATGCCCTCTTATGTGAGACAGAAGATTTCTTTTGTCGTGACTTCAATGATAAACGTTTGTGTGGGTGTTCTGTTTTCCGTTCTTCTGGAATTCCCTTTATTGCTGGATAATAAATGCCCTCTTATGTGAGACAGAAGATTTCTTTTCTCGTGACTTTACCACATCTTTACCACATTACGGGTATCCATCTATTACTGCAATTTAAAGTTTTAATCATCGCTCCCAGTTTTATTGATCTATATGTATCGTCTCTTTTTCATTTCAGATAGATTGGGTTATCCAAATGAGGAAAGTTTGAGTGATGCTCTATAGCTGAACCCTGAAGAAGAATGTATATAGGAAAACGTGAAAGGTTGCTCATGCACCGTTTTCCAGTAAATAGAGTAGTATTTGCTCGGTGTGTATTGGCGTACTATGACGCAACCGGCCCAGCCCCCCTGGTGTGCTATAAGACAACAGGAGCATACTTAGGGCTGGGCATTCACTTACACTATACCAAACAGCACCAGTTTGTCTGGTATAAGAGCGTTTTCCTAGTAATCCTCTCCACCGGTGTAAACTCTCCATTTATACATACCCATGAAAATACATTGTACATTATTGTAAAACGTATTTTAAAAGGAGTATGTGTGTAAGTACCATACGCATAATAGTGATATCTGTAAAACGTCGCGTCCCCCATGCCCATGACTTAAAACAATGAAGCAGGGAGATGGTACGAAGAATGGTAAATGTACAAAACGAAGGACTAATAAATCGATACTGTTGTCGTGTCGAAAATGACAATGACCACAAGAGGAAGACCATTTTTAAATGCATCACGTATCGTATCAGTCGAAATATTGAAATTAATTAACGTTTAGTATTAATCCTTACTTTTTTCTAAAACAGTTCACGCAACTGCATAAAACTGAAAAAATATGAACTTTTTCCCCTTTTTTACAGCGAGACCTGATGTCGATCGCACTATTATTAAAGATATCAACGTATATTAAAGCGTGTGTAGGTAGAGTGTACATATAATAGAGTAAATATAAAACATTATTTTAACCAGGGCGTAATAATAAGACTGCGGCACTTTTGCCTCAACCAAGTTATTGTCCCGTTTGTATAACACTGACAATCAAGTCGAAAAAGCAGCAGCCGTAGTACACACTACACACACCAAAGGACCATATACTGCCTGCTGTAGAAAATCCAGGGACCGACAGAAAAGATAGATTAAAATGAATGAAAAGCTTTCAGCTCGATCAAAACTAAGAATCATTATGGTACCCTCGTATGCATGTGTCCCTTGTATTACACTAACCGTAGTCATACGTTGATGGTAACTTGCTTGGTCCTTTTATTCTAGCCCTAATTTTAACTCTCCGAAGACCAAGGTTGAATATTATACTTTTTTATATTATGTATCTGCCTTGCACTGAATCAGTCACTTCTTGATCGCTCGATTTACTTCGCTGCTTTTTGTATGAACCTAATGACTTGTCAAATGAGCTAATTTAGTTCTCTTTTTATCCCGCTAATTATTAAATATTGTGGAAAAAATTGCCTAACGAACTTGATATAAGGGTGACGGGTTTTTTGTAGTGTTCTCGTGTTTTTGTACGATAATGGCCAATAGCTATATTTTTTTACATAACCCATCCCGGTTGCTTCGGAATCTTGATCTTATATATCAACCAGAAGAGTTCATGTATGATGTTATGTAGAAATACAGCTTTTGCTCCTGTAAGTGTCAATGGACGTCTGTATCAAGCTAAAGCCACAATTATGTGGTCTCAATTTTAATAGCAATTAAATCAATGTGTAGTAGACAGTGTAACACACTTGGGCATTGATTGACTCCAAGCTTTAATTACAAAAATGTTGCAACGCTTCGAAAATGTACAAAGATGCAAATGAATTCTATTACAACTAAAAGATGCACTTTTAAATTCAATTGGACGACATACTGAAGTAATAGTGAATTGTGCTAGCATGTTTAATCTCATTACATTCGAGGGAATTGAAATTACAACGTTCCTAAGATCGACAATCATTGCCAATTTGGATGTACTTTTGGTTGTCGCCACAAAGTATTCTTACGAATTGTATTTAGAATCCAAGTCTTGACGATGAATATTGTTTTGACAGTATTCCAAGCATTAAGTTCCAATTATTAAAACCTTTATACCGATATACATGTATGTAACGTATGTAGTACAGGGCCGGCTCCGAAACGCAATGCCGTGCCGATGTCAAGTAAAACATCAAACATTCATCGTGCATGTTCTTCTAGCTAAATCTTTTTACACAGAACTGATGTTTTAAATATTTAATATTATTTTAAGAGTACACTCGCAGCTTTCTTCCCGCTGGCTTAAATGTGCGTTTCGTGGTTTTTAGCAAATGCATTTATTTACTTTTACCTAGGAGTTCAGTAATTTTGAAATAAATAAAGGTGCATTGAACAATTTGAAAATTGGATTCTAACGCAGAGACAACATGGTTTCAATAATTTGCATATATTGCGACAGTATTTGCTTTTCGTTCACGTGCAACCAATGAAATTTGACGATAGGCCA